>VDFB02191255.1:277965-336191 GCA_007258455.2 Sequoia sempervirens
ATGCATTTCTTATATTGAAAAGTGCATTACCTTATTGAGCTTTTCTTTTTTTCGAGAATAGTTTAATATTCTCTACTTAACAAGGCCAACCAAGTGACGGTGGAAGCTCATTTGGACCCTTCCCCTGCCTCACATCACTCTCAATTCCCCATACCCAATCATATAACATTAATCATTCATTCATCCACTTTAATAACATATAACATTCATTCATTCATCCATTAACAACATATAACATTCATTCACTAACATATAAAATTCATTAATTAACATATTCACATTCATTCATTGACATATAATATTCATTCTTTCAGTTTTTACATATTATCAAAAATATGGTTGTTATGATATGATTACAATAAAATTTTTTTGTTTCTTTTTTAAAGCTAAAAAGTTTGAAGTGGAGTATCATTTTATAAATCATCTATCCCCCCTTTAGTTGTTCTACCCTCTACTTGTGATCTTAATGTATGCCTAGTCATATGCTCACGACATGGAAGCTGCTGCAAGGGGGGGTCTGTTGCAAAAACAAAGAAATGTTAAATTGATATGTTTTATTATTATTGTTACAAGTATTTCATTAATTAAAAGAACACTAGTGTGGTTCTCTTTACTTGATGGGTCCACATCATGTTCTTGAACTTTTGTTATAGACTCATGCTCAACATGTTGAACACCCTCTAAATCCTGATCTGCAGTTGAAACATGAAAGGTTATATTAATTAATACACCAATTGAAATTAAATATGTTTAAAAGAACATTAGAGTGGCCCTCTTTACTTGATGGGGCCACATCATGTTCCTGATCTTCTCTAGCCTAATCATGCTCAACACGTTGATCACGCTCTACATGCTCTAAAGTTGAAACATGAAATGTTACATTAATTAATACACCAATTTCAATTAAATATGTTTAAAATAACTTTAGAGTGGTCCTCTTTACTATAGATGTTGTCAAAACCAACTTCAGAGTCCAAGAACACCTGCATGTGAAGGGATACCTGTCACAGGGAAGATAATAGAGAAAAAAGAAAGAGGGGGTTTGAAGCTCTGTAATATCAGAGATATATTATCAGAACAATAGAATAGATTATTTACAAAGATCAATCCTTAAAAGGAGATTGAGAAAAACCTAAAAAGTAACCCTAATAGGTAGACATTTAATAACTAATATAATTATTAAATGTCACAATATGCATCTAAAGTGAAATCTTAAGAGAGGAATAAAGGTAACTTAATTAACATGATTATGTTAAAAACTTTACTCTAACACCCCCCCTTAAGATGAGAAAAAGTGCAGCTACAAACATGTGCAAGAAATCAAAAGTGACTACAATGCATGAAAGTAAAATTGGGTCCTAGCAACTAGGCCTGATCAGGTACCCAAATACAACCAAATCTCTGTAAAGCGGGGAAATAGAGAAAACCTCATGGGAAAAACTCTGCTCCAAAAAGAGATGAAAAACAAGAGTGAAAGAAGAAGAGAGATAGAAGGAGGACTCAACATGACCTCCCAAGAACTACTTCTATCACACAAGTACAAAATATGTTCCCCCCATAGGAGAGAGAAGAGACTCCAAAGCCCCCCCAGAATGAGAGAACCCATGTGCCAATGATCAAACCAATGTGTCTCCTCGGAGGAAGAAACAAATCCAATGGTCGAGGAAGAGGAAATCCCTAGATGTGAGGTGAAAATAGAAGTCCTGGATGATGTTCACTGAAGAACTGAACTACAGTATGAGTGTCTAAATAACAGGATGGTGAATCAAACAACTCAGGATGATCCTGAAATGGAATCTCCAATGCAAATGGGATAACAGGTGTGCTGAAACTGTCATCTGTGAGGAAAGGAATATCCTTTGATATGGCCTCAACAACTACACTTGATGGCTCGATGAGTGGAGCTACAATGTCAGTCACAACTGAAGAGGAATCCTACTGAACATATGTGATCTCAATAGAAGGTAGAGGTGTAGAAGTCTCAACACTAGTCTCATGAATAGATGGAAGAACACATAAGTTCAAGTGACCAAACTTCACCTCAGATACTGCATGCTCTCTCGTAGAAAGAGAGGAAAACTCAGATAGTGAAGATGGTGGACCAAAGTGTGTGAATGCATAGAAATGGGAAGAATGATCAACTGTCCCTGTTGCAACAATTTTGCTAGTCTGAATGTCTCGGATGTGCATTGAATCAGGTGTGAACTCAACTGTCTTCCCCATCCCACTGTGAGCAATCTAATAGATGGAGAGAAGGTTAGTGGACAAAGATGGTACACATAGTACATCATTGAATGTACCGTCATCAATGTCGATAGAACCTTTCCCACATACACTTATATAAGTGTTATTTCCCATCAATATGTGTGGTGAGGATGCAACCTCAAAAGATGAGAACATGTCCTGAGAAGATGCCATATGGTGTGAAGCACCTGAATCCAATAGCCATCTGGATGAATGTGATCTAGTGGTTGCACATAATGCATGACCCTTATGTGGGGCCTATCCATTTGTCTGGAATGATGGTGAAGAAGAAGACCTACCTGATGTAGATGAAGAAGAGTGATGAATATTGTTCCTCTCAAGAAGAGCTGTCAAATTTGAAACCTGTTTTGCATATGCATCTATCTTCTTCTCATAACACTTGGACTCATCATGTCCTGGCTCAGTACAATAAGAACACTTAGGTCTATCTTTCTTCGATGATTCCCCCTTAGGAGAAGGTGAATCAGAGGTGTTTTGTGAACTAGAATCCTTCCAATGCTTTGTGGTCTTTGGTTTCTGTGTCTACTTCTGCTTCTGCTTCCCCTGAGATGACGATGCTACCAATGCTTGGTGTTGAGATCCTATGAGAGCATCCAACTGTGATATCCTGGCTTACTCTTGTGTCAACCGATCACAAAACACCTCAAAATTAGGCATGGTAAAGCAGTTTCCCAATGCATCCATGGTGGAATAAAATGTCAAAGAGAAGATCTGAAAAGGACCTCGAAGCTTAGAAAGAATCAGGTAAATACACTCCTCATCTATTTTGTTCTTACCACAACCCTATAGAATAGAACTCTATTGTTTTAATTTCATCAAAAATTCCTCAATAGAGGGAAAAGAATTAGGTACAAGTGAATTCAACTCTGCCTCAATCTGTATTGCATGAAACTAATTGATGGTACTAAATAAATCATTGAATTTGGTCCACATTTCAAGAGGACTATTACACCCATCAAGATGAAACAACAAGCTGTCTAAAACATTTAAGGAAATCAAACCCATAGCCTCATCCATCTTATTTCTATGCTGCATAACCTTAAATGGCCATGTGAAAACTAGTTGAACTATATCTAAACAAGACCACAACCCCTTTGATTTGAGAAGATGTGTCATGAATTCCTTCCAAGTGTGATAGTTATGAGGTGTGAGAAGTTCAACAGTAGAAGGGTTTTCGGCCATGTTTGGAAAGGTTTAATGAATGTTTAATGTGAATATTTTCTAGTTTTCTAAAGTAAATGACAGGAAGAAAGAAAAAAAGACTCCCCCCATAATGCAAAAAATCAAACCCCACTAGATATTTTTCAGCTAAAAAGCTAGAAAACAAAAAATATGTTTAGGACAATTCTCTATGTACCTGGTGAATTTTCTGATGAAATAAACTACAGATTTGGATAGAGCGCATGAAGATCTTTACAACACCTATTCGTTTTCAAAAAGTGGAGCAAAATTGATAAAGTTATGCCCCACGGAGTGCAAAAACAAATCTGACTTTGACTGCGAAAAAATGCAACCAAACTAGAAAATTTTGAAAAAAATCTTACACTATACGACAGGCTTGGAGCCAGCTTTCCAACGCCTATTTTCGTTCAAAAATCTGAGCTAAAATGCCTAAGCTATGTCTGATTTTGTGAAAAAGGTCAAAAAAAGAATTGAGGGCCCCGGTTCTCGGCTACCGATTGCACGTAGCAGTCGATATTGCGGTATGGCTGAAGCCAAAGAGGGAGGCCGCATTTTGGGCCTGCGGTATTCCAGTGCTAAATGGCCGAACCCATGCAATGGACCGGTAGACGCGGGCGGCCCGTACTCTGGCGGCTGCCGCCTCATTTGCACGCTGGTTGTAACTACCGCCTTCGAGATGGGCAGCGCGAAACTCACCGTACAGAGATTTTGCAATATATTCATATATATATATTTAGCTTTTTCTACCCTCAATTTTGCCCCTCGGGGTCAGGTAATTTTACCAAAATTTTTTCCTTTCACTCTAATGCGCCGAAATTGGGATGTGCTTTATATGAAAATAGGGTTTTCATAGGCACCGCGAATCCAATGCTTAAGGTTTGGGGCCCAAATGGAACCCAAAACAAAGCATGTTGATCCACAAAACAAACCCGAAAACCTATGGTTTAATCAACCCTCGTAGCTCCAAAATATTCAAAACAAGAACAGGTTGCAACAAGTTGGCTATGATACCATGTAGAAGTTGTCAGATCCAACTTCAGAGTCCAAGAACACTTGCATGCAAAGGGATACCTGTCACAGGGAAGAGTATAGAGAAAAAAGCGAGCGAGGGTTTGAAGCTCTATAATATCAGAGATATATTATCAGAACAATCGAATAGATTATTTACAAAGATCAATCTTTAAAAGGAGGGGACTGCCAAAACCCAAAGGTTCCGATGAAAAGACATTTATCAATTAATATAATTATTAAATGTCGTTACCATGCATCTAAAGCGAAATTCCAAGCAGGAATGTAAAAGGTAACCCCACTAAATACATTAAGCTAAAACCACTAACATTTACTTGATGTCGCCAATTTCCGTACCCGTAATCTTCTAGCTTGATCATGCTCAACATGTTGATCACACTTCACATGCTCTAGCATCGAGATGCACACCATGATTCTCTCATCCAGTGCTCCACCTCGCATTCCGCGTGCGATATTGTTCGAATGTTTAAAACAAATAGGAATGTAATTAATTTATGGTGGAAATTAATATTGAATAGATTGCACAAGTATTCAATTTTAAATAAACTTTATTGAGTTTATTTACCTGCATGTCGGATGCAGTGGAAGATTGTGTTTGCCCAGTCAAGACTCTTAGGCGTTCAACCATAGCTCCATAGCCTTGCTGGAAGGCAATCTTTAGGTCCTTTTCTGTGAGAACTCTGTTGAATTCAGAGCCCTACATTTTTGCATAAGATCATGAATTTTGCTTCTATGGTGTGATAAAACCAAAGTTGTTTTCAATTTATTATTTGGATACAATATTTCATTTATTGATACTTACAATTCATGTGGCTAATTTCATATAACCACCAGAGCCAAGTTTGTGTTGTCCGTGTTTTTCTAGTATTTCCTTTGTTTCCTTCGATGTGTCGAGAAACCTATGAAAAGCTTGAAATATATTAGACATACAGCAGAGACCACATAATATTGTCGATAGTATCACACACCATCATCCATTTCACTAGGTTTTCCACTCCTCTCCCAATCATGGGGATGTCGCATTCTTTTTTCTTTCTCTAAATGTGACCTATATTGGTCCCTCACATACTTTTAGATAGGTACCAGTTTTTTAAGGACATTGGTTCTGTTGAATGTTTTATCACCAAACAACACAACTAAACGGTTAATGAGCTCAGCTTTTAAATCTTGATTTTGGGTATTCCACTGTGTACGTATGGTGGGCCTAAAGAGCTCCAATGTAATATCACTTAGATATTTATAAAAAACATCATTTCCTGCAAAATGATCATGGGATCAATAGTCTAAAAAGAGCGATCAATAAGTAAATTTCAATTGGATTATATATAATAATAATTAAAACATTTTAAAGTACTTGGGACCTTGTCTATCTTTATGGGAGTGAAATCATTGGTCACCACAAATGTGACTGACAATGTTCCCGTACTAGTAATACGGGAAGATCCAGGAAATGCTGCTAAAATATCACCAGTACTAGTGGCCTCTATATCCCCAGGTACATGTCCTAACACATGTTTTGGCATGTGTTCACTGCCAGAGAGTGCACTAACGGATGCCTGCATGGTATGTGTTGCTGACATTTCAGAGGAAAATATAGGCATAGATGATGGGGTCAGATGATGTGATGTATGCATAGGAAGATCAGGATGGACACTTGTACCAACCCCTACTCCTCGGGCAACACTTGTAGTACCCTAATCATGGCCAGGAGCATCATGAGGATGCAAAAAATCTTGTGAAAACAACACATATTTTAGTTCATGACATAAAAGAGTACAAAATATAAAACCATGAATGAACTTATGTTATAATTAAAGACCTCATGATAGCTTACTTGCAAGTTTTGTGATCTCTCAGTCAATATTTTAACCCTCTCTCTTATCTCATCTGTTTGAGGCACTATGAATAACAACTTAATGATTTCTTCATTGCATTTTTTTGGGTCTTCCTTATCATATTGAGAGGGTTTGTTGAATAAGCGATGTCATCATCACATAATATTGACTACACCTCCCTATGGATGCTCTCATCTACTGTTGGTGCCTTTCCCTGATCCGTCGACTGCAAAAAGAATATTAAAAACATTATCAAAATTAACCCAATAAACTTATAAAAAAACATAATAATAAAAAAAATTCTCATATCTAATTTGTACAATTACAATGAAGTAAACCTATCAGGTAGAAGTGCCTGAAGATACATCATGATTTGTGCTCTAGGCCAGAGCCTTCTTCATATGATCAATGCCCTGCTGTGACAAAAATTAAATATAAAAAAACACTACCGAAAAATAACATAAGAATAAAATGGTATATTGGAGTCATTAATTGGAGGTTGGGTAAAATGGTACATAGTACATACCACCCCCATAGTGGTGCAGGAGCACCCAAGCCCTTCAAGGAACACTTCAGGGGTCAGGAGTTTACAAGGGTCAGGAGGACCTATCGAGCATATCAAAACATCAACTATGACCTTTTGAAGCCTATAATGGCATTTGGAAAGGATAAATGTAATAAGAGAGTCAACTGTCCTAAGGGTCCTGATAAGAACCCTAGGACCAAAATGCTATGTAATTGGAATTATCATGTTCTAGGGATTTAAATAGGAATATAATGCTTTAATTAGGTCAAATAAGGTTGGATATTGAAGATCCAATAGGTTTTAGTTTGTCGAGTTCAATAATTTTCAAGATTGGAAATTCAAATTTTTGAATTCCAATTTGGGCGAGTAAATGAGTTTTAGGAGTTTTAACCATTTTAATGTAGCCTAATCAATGAAAAATAGTTTGGTCAATTGGGGAATGGGTATATAACCCCAAAATAATGATTTGTACGGAGGTTGATCAACTGGTGCAAGCATTGTACAGACTATTCTCAGAAAACTCAATAAAATTTCCATTTTCTTGCATTTTTCTGTGTTTTCTTGATGAACCATTGATTCCTATTGAAGATATATGCAGTTGGATGCTTTAAGAGTTTGTATTTACATGTTTTAACACCTCTTACATGCAGTGATAAGCAAAGAGGATCAATTCTTGTATGTTTTAATTGACTATTGACAGGAAAAGATAGATTTTGCACTTGTTTTGAGAGTTTTTAATGAATCAATGTTCCATTTCATGGGAGATTTTGACTGTATCTTGTGAAATGGATCATATTTAACATGTACCATATTGGACTAACAATTTAATGTGCAGAAAAGAGGAATCCTAGGGTGTACACCAAAGTTTGACAGTGGAAAGAGCATGAATATGGAGGCTAGGGTATAGAAGTAGAAGATCTACTTGAAGGAGGGGTATGTTTTTGAGTTGGAATAGAATAAGTATGTTTTTCTAATGATGTAGGGTCAATAAAAAAGTTCTGGAAGTGTGTGCAAAGCCAAGATCCAAGAAGCCCTAGTTTTGAGACATTTTATGGAGGGTTTTGTGATCAGGAATCTTAGAGGTGTCATAGAAGGTTAGGACCTTGAAAATCCTTAGTTTTGAGACAATTTGAGACATTGTTGAAAGTTTCTTAATTAGGGGATAAAGTTAGAGAGGGGTTGCTTTGTAAAAAGTAGGCTAATTGAGTAGCCTTGAGCAGGGTAGGTGTATTGAAAGTATATGTTGGTCCAAAAGAATCACTATTGGTTTTTGGATATGTTGTGTAGGCCCTAAAAGGGTATCTCAATCCATATTTTATTTGTTAAGTGTTTTGGAAAGTTTGAGTGTAAAGTGGCTTAAACCAGGTTGCCTATGCTACAAGGGAGGACATGTAGTATAGTGGAATTTTGATGAGTTCTTTGAAACCCATTTTGAAATTGATCTGATGTTCATTTGTGAGTCATTTTGAGAAGGTCTCCACCTCCCTCTACATTAGAGTGGTATCAGAGCAGTGAGTAGGTCCTTTAGGGATTGAAGAAACAACAATGGCACCAAAAAATCAATTGGCAAGATAGTTGGAAGAGTTGAAGGAAATATTGGAAAGGGAGAGAAGGGAAAGAAGAGAACAAGAAGCAGCAAGAGCAAGAGAAGAAAGGAAATGGAGAAGGGAGAGAGAGACCATGCAAGCAAGGATAAATAACCTTGAGAGGAGTAGGAGGAGAGAAGATCAAGAAGACCAAGAAAACAATGATGAAGAAGAAGAGCATGTGAGGGTAAACCAGGAACAACAAGCAAATGAGACAGAGGAACATGAGGAAAGGAGGTTACTAAGATTGTTGAAGGCAGTACAAGGTAATGGAGGAAAGAGTCACATAGATTTTTCTATCTATCAAGGGAAGATAGATAGTGAAGAGGTGTTAGGATGGCTTGATGCCGTAGAAAACTATTTTGAGTTTGAAGAGATGGATGAAGAGAGGAAGGTTAAGTTTTCCAAAACCAAGTTGAGAGGCACAACATTGACATGGTGGACTAGTTTTTCAAAATGATAGGATGGCTAGAGGATTGGCAAAAGTCTCTACATGGGCTAGGATGAAGAGTTTGGTTAAGGAACAATTCCTACCATCTGATTACATAATTTATGTGAAGAGGATGAGGTAGAATTTAAGACAAAAGGACATGGATGTGATGTCCTATACTGAGCAATTTCAAAAGCTTAGTATTAGAGGAGGTTATGAGGAAGAAGATGAGAAAATAGCTAGGTATATCAATGGCTTGAGGTATAATCTACAAGATGAGATTGGTTTGCAAATGCCAAGGCATTGGGAGAGTGTTTTCAGTTGGCCATTAGAGCTGAGGAAAAGGTGAAAAGGAAGCAAGAAAGATCAAGCAATGGTGGAAGAGGAGGTAGTTCAAACAGGGGCAGAGGTAATAGAGAACAAGGGCAAGGCAGCAATGATAAGAGCAACAATGACAAAGGCAAATAGATATTTTCTGATCAAAGAGGAGGATACACTCTTAGAGGAGGAGGCGGATTTGGAAAAGGTAGAGGACCATTCACAGGTAGGTGCTTTAATTGCAATGAACTAGGGCATCCTTCCTTCAAGTGTCCTAAATGGGAACAAGTTGATAAAGGGAGAGATAGGAGAGCTAACTTGGTACAAGAAGAAGAAGACAAGAAGGAAGAATAAAAAACATTCATGGCAGACCCTATGACTGACGGTGAGTTTCTTATGGTCATGCAAGGAGAAAGACTTCGTCAAGAGCCAAAGGTAAGCATCTTTAAGACTAATTGTCTCAGTCATGGTAAGATCTGTAGATTGCTCATAGATTCAGAGTCACATAGAAATTTAGTTTCAGTTGATATGATAACCAAGCTAGGGATGGAAACATTTGATCATCCTACTCCCTACAAGGCCACTTGGGTAACTCAAGGACAACATGTAGAGATTTGTAAGAGGGCTTATGTATATTTATCAATTGGATCATATCATGATAGGGTGCTTTGTGATGTGATTCCAATGACTTGTGGTCATATCATCTTGGGAAGACCATGGTAGTATACTAGGTAGACATTACATGATGGAAACTATAACACATATTTGGTTCACAAAGGAGATAATAGATACAAATTAGTGCCTTTGCCTTTGGAGTAGTCTAATGATAGTTTTGTGATTTGTTTTGAGAAGAGTTTGGAGGTGAATAAGCAGGGTAAGATAGGTAAGACAGGGGAAGATACTGGTTGGAAGAAGACCGATGAGTTGCAACAGGGTTGTGGAGCACATAGTCCTAGAAATCAGAATTTGTGGGACCTAGACAGTGTCAGGTTGGAGACATTGAATAACCTATAGTTGAGGGTGATAGAGGTGGTGTCCTTTCACAAGGGAGGCAGTGGAATGAAGGAAAAATTAGGGCTCAAATATAGACTGAATTCAAATAGCAAAGAGGGCAAACCAAACACTGTTTTGATTCTAACTTATTGAGTGATATGAGGGTAGGTTGGAAGAAGAGGAAGAAGGTGACCTTGGGTGATTTCTTGGTTTTTGATCAGAAGGTGTAGGGATACAAGAACAAGGAGCAGTGTTCTGACAACAAGTTAGATGAATCTTGGGGCAAGAGTTTTTTCTTTATTGGGGAGAATGGTGCAGGAGCACCCAAGCCCTTCAAGGAACACTTCAGGGTTCAGGAGTTTGCAAGGGTCAGGAGGACCACCTATCCAGCATATCAAAACATCAACTATGACCTTTTGAAGCCTATAATGGCATTTGGAAAGGATAAATGTAATAAGAGAGTCAACTGTCCTAAGGGTCCTGATAAGGACCCTAGGACCAAAATGCTATGTAATTGGAATTATCATGTTCTAGGTCTTTAAATAGGGATATAATGCTTTAATTAGGTCAAATAAGGTTGGATATTGAAGATCCAATAGGTTTTAGTTTGTGGAGTTCAATAATTTTCAAGATTGGAAATTTAAATTTTTGAATTCCAATTTGGGCGAGTAAATGAGTTTTAGGAGTTTTAACCATTTTAATGTAGCCTACTCAATGAAAAATAGTTTTGTCAGTTGGGGAATGGGTCTGTAACCCCAAAAGAATGATTTTTATGGAGGTTGATCAACTGGTGCAAGCATTGTGCAAATTGTTCTCATAAAACTCAATAAAATTTCTGTTTTCTTGCATTTTTCTGTGTTTTCTTGATGAACCACTGATTCCTATTGAAGATATATGAAGTTGGATGCTTTAAGAGTTTGTATTTACATGTTTTAACACCTCTTACATGCACTGATAAGAAAAGGGGATCAATTCTTGTACATTCTAACTGACTATCTACAAGAAAAGATAGATTTTGCACTTGTTTTGAGAGTTTTTAATGAATGAATGTTCCATTTCATGGGAGATTATGAATGTATCTTGTGAAATAGATCATATTTAACATGAAACATATTGGAATAACAATTTAATGTGCATAAAAGAGGAATCCTAGGGTGTACACTGAAGTTTGATAGTGGAAAGAGCATGAATATGGAGGCTAGGGTATAGCAGTAGAAGATCTACCTGAAGGAAGGGTATGTTTTTGAGTTGGAATATACTAAATATGTTTTCCTAATGGTGTAGGGTCAATAAAAAATTTCTGGAAGTGTGTGCAAAGCCAAGATCCAAGAAGCCCTAGTTTTGAGACATTTTATGGAGGGTTTTGTGATTAGGGATCTTAGAGGTGTCATAGAATGTTAGGACCTTAAAAATCCTTGGTTTTGAGACAATTTGAGACACTATTGAAAGTTTCTTAATCAGGGGATAAAGTTAGAGAGGGGTTGCTTTGTAAAAAGTAGGCTAATTGAGTAGCCTTGAGCAGGGTAGGTGTATTGAAAGTATATGTTGGTCCAAAAGAATCACTATTGGTTTTTGGATATGTTGTGTAGGCACTAAAAGGGTATCTCAATCCATATTTTATTTGTTAAGTGTTTTGGAAAGCTTGAGTGTAAAGTGGCTTAAACCAGGTTGCCTATGCTACAAGGGAGGACATGCTATATAGTGGAATTTTGATGAGTTCTTTGAAACCCATTTTGAAATTGATCTGATGTTCATTTGTGAGTCATTTTGAGAAGGTCTCCACCTCCCTCTACATCACATAGTAACTATGTTTGTAACTAAGCAATTCAAATTGTAATCGATTAGCAAGTCTTCCCCTGCAGTTATTGATTTTATCACACATACGAATACATGGTTTCCCTCACGTGCCTTGAATATGGAATTGGGTTGCTTATTTTTTGACCGAGGTCAGGTACTATTTACAAACCCTACAATATTCCTTGATGCTTTTGGCTTTCTGTAAATGTACATAGCCACTCCTTTATTTTGATCCTTATCTTTTAGCTATATATAATTTGTTGACAGTGCATACCTACGCATACTTCATGTATATCGAACCAGTGGCATCCAATCTTTGTAACTGTAACAGGGTCTAACATACTCCATCAATTTAGAAATTTTTTCATAATAGACCTTTATGTCGTCCATGCAAAATAAGCCCAAACCATGTAATGACAATGGTGCTATGCAATATATCCTGTCGTTGACACAAAAATCAGTGTTTATTGGAAGAAGTTCCTTGGGTACCCATTGTTTCCATAGATGTTTGTACCTCAAGGGCACCTCGACATCACCTATGCTCTCATCATCATAAGAACATGACCCCCCTTCAGCAAGAAAAAATTCCATGCGTTTACAAAATTTTCTTCTAATCTTTTGACCTCTAGTTGATCTCCTCTTTTAGACGCACTAATGTATGTCACACTTTCCTCTTCTCTTCCTGAATTTCCCTCGCTCGACGAAGATAGATTTGACAAATACCTATTTGGTGGTACCTGCACTCATAAGGATGTTGGATGAAGTTCTTTCATGGTGATGTGATCCCAAGATGACATTATGATTAATCTATCATTTCATTGCTGGAATTTCACAGGTTATAAGGTAATCAAGTCTTGATAGATTGCAAGTTATTGTTACTACCGTCCAAATGTGTCCATCACAAATCAAATCTACTTAATGTTTTAACTCCCAAACTTTGTAACAAGTGTTAAATGTGACTATGGTCCACCAGTTACACAACCAAGGCCTCAAATGTATTCTCTAATTGTAATCAAAGGACTTTTTCTCTTCATTCAAGTAAATAAACTTGAATGGAAACACCACCAAGTGGTTTATTGGACACCTACATGACTAAAAATAGCAGCAAATTTACATTTAATTTCCATATGTCTAAGTGGTTAATGGGGAGGGAGTGTGTACTAGGCCCGGTTAAGTCATCATAAGTTTATGCTTTGGCAATAATTTTTTTTTAAGTCATCTTAAATCTTCCTATGTCTAATTGCTAGGAGACTTTTGGTATGTTTTAAGGTAGGATGATTGATGAAAATCCCAAAGAGCCTTTCTCCATGGTATCCGGTACACATAGCAGCGGTCTTCTCTTATACGGTTGGACATGATTTAAAGAACTTAGCTAGGAATTATTCATTTAACCTAAGGTTTTCTCATAATGCCATCATTGGAAAAGTATGATCAAATTCTTCTATTATGAAGAATTGGTCTATGTGCCTCTAGTAATCACTATAAATGTTTGTAAGGATAAAATGACTAATTGCATTAGGTAGGAGAGAATCAACTTTGATTTCTTCAAAGATTATATTCCTCTCTTCATAATTTTTAAGGGTTGTGTGTGAAGGAGGGTATCACTACCAAGAAGGGAGGAGACCTTTCCTTATGATGGAACTTCAAAAATTTTCTCTTTGTGTTCCATTTTTATCTTGCCTTATGTCTCTGGTCATCTACATATGGTGTTTGGGAAAAGCCTAAGGTTGGGGTTTTACCTTTGTCTTCATGTAACCCTAGTGTTTATCTTATGCCTTGGGTGGGATCTTTTGGGCCGTTACTTTTTGGGGAGGGTTTTAAAACAACTTAAGCCCCATCGCTTCGTCTAGGCTTGGCCCCTTTTGATTTATCATTTTATTTCCTTTGCCTAAATTTATTATATCTTAAGTCTTGGATGGTCCCGTGCTCCCTCATTTAAAAAACAACTTATGCCATTGTTTATTATAGGCCTAATGATGTCCCCTTGTTCTTTTAATAAATATTTTATATTTTGCAGAGGGACAAGTTTGTGTGACCATAGATCAATTATCATTTGATCTCAGTCATTCCCCGCCATCCTGTGATGACCCCACCACACTGTTTTGGTTGATTGCAATATCATGGGCGAGCACCACGTGCCTCATTTAATGAAGTCAAGCAGATGATAGAAATACTTTGATACATTTATCTAGTTTTAATACATTATGTAGCGGGTTATTAAAGAATTTATGAGATGCATGTGTTTCAAATCAATTTTTAGAGATGTTATAATCTCGGTAGGAAAGGTGCTTGATGGTTAATGATAAAGCTAGCGACTGTGTTGAACGAACAGGATTACTGATGGTTGAGATCCATGGTTGCCTGCCATAGCGTGATTAGAAGTTGTGAGGTCTTTATCGATCGTGATATCGCGGGTGAGCACCACGTGGATTTCCTTGGCAAGGCATAGTATGGTGGGCCCTTATTACTATGATGGAGATCATGTCAGTTTGTTTTGAAGGCAACTGTTTGATCATCTGACCAAAGTGAAGGATCAATGACTAGTATTTGAATTTGCATCAAATGTGATTACAAGGTTCTATTATGTAATTTCATATTTCTATTTAGCCCTCCTAGAGAACTAAAAACTTAAGATTATAGCTGCCCTCCTAGAGAACTAAGTGTTGAAGAGAGCCAAGAAACAAACACCAGACATATGGCATATAGGTCATTTGTAGCAGACAATGAATTTTGATTTACAGAGACTCAGATGTATGTATTTTGGTGGAGTAAATGAAGATATCTAAGTTGCGGATTAAGATTTTGGTATCAGTTGTTTGTTAAATTTATGCAGTTATTTGATTATCTCCATTCCGATGCTTCTCTATTGTTTAAATTGATATAACAAGTTTATACTCAATTTATCATTGTACATTTGCTATATATGTGTGATCTGGTTATTCGGTTCTCTAAAGTAGGGATTAAATTTTTTTAATCAATCACAACAATTGGGAAGTGTCACTTGGATTAATAAGAAGAATCACATAACTAGAATTTCCATTCTATCTCAAGAAGATTTTGTCAATTATTCACTTGCACGTTTACACAAGTTGTAAATAATTTATGTGCCTGACAGTTTGAATTATTGCCATTATTGAAATCCACATTTGCAGATATTCATTAGATTCCATATACCCAATAAGGCACTAGTCTCCCCTTGTATTCTTTTATAATTTTCATTATTCTTATTTATTTTACACTTACATTTACAAATACACATACATATGCATTTACTGTTTTCATTTATTTCTCATATGTAGTTTAATAGTTTGATCGATTTCATATTATATGTGTTGAAGACTTTAGAATTTCTATTGCATTAATTTATGGATATGTTGTATCTATAATACTACAAAACCATATGCTCTTTGCATTTACACTTGCATTTAGAAATACACATTTATATACATAGATATGGATTTATTTAACGATATGTTGCATTTATTGTTCTAGGAGAGCATCCAGTAATTGCATTTACATTTACATTTAAAAATACATACACATACATACATACATAAATACATACATACATATATATATGTGTGTGTGTGTGTGTATCATTTATATTTAGCGTTCAGAAACAACCCATTAGGTCTACACATGGATAAAAATTCATAAAATCAGATCTCCCATACATATTTTGTTGAAACCTAAGCTTGAACCTCCTATTTCACATGCTTTTCTTCACAAAAATCTTGAGGATAGTAGCTATACCTTCTTTATTTCTCATCCTACAATTACAACAGTATCCATGGGGCCTCTTACACAAGCTACAATAATCACAACAAGTGTAAGAGCCCCTTTATATCATGTTTGGACTAGAAAATCCTAAAAAATAGGGTAATCGGGCTATATGCTTGAATGTTTTGTATAAGGATTTGATAAGTAGTATTGTAGGTGGATATGTTTTGTATAAGGATTTGATAAGTAGTATTGGGTTAGAAGACATCTTGATGAGATTATAAAACAATGTTGTCAAGGATCTTATATATTATGTGTTAAATCTATCATAAACCCTTAGATGCTTATAAATTTGACTCCTCCAATGGATATATGGCACTGATCTAAGTTGTACTTATTTGTATAGTTCAATATTTATTTGAATTTACCTAGAGCTTGCTACAATTTGCAAATCAATGACTATCTTATACTGTGAAATGTTGTAGTTATCTCATGCGCCAAATAGTTGATATTATTGATAAACAACCAATTCTATTCAGTATTATCTTATTATGTTGAGCTATTAAATGAGATTATCTGCTGTTGTTAATGTTGTTTATGATGATGGTGCAGAGTGTTAGTGTAATTAATATTTAATTACACTTGCATAACTTTACTTAGGTAATATTTAATTCCTAGGTTAATTATTCTCATCCTTATCTTGTTGAGCTATCTTGTTGCTCAAGATAAGATTAGGGTTATGCATCTTTGCTTTTGTAAAGAAAATCATATCTTGTAATTTTGAATTCCTGAATAATATTATGTTGCACATCTTTTTGCAATATCTCTATTTTTTCTATTTTTTCTCTTATGTGGAACGATTTTCTAGTTTTCATTTCAGATCTTGGTTTCTAACATGGTATTAGAGCCTTGATTTGCAGCCCCTTCTCAGATTTTTGAGAAAATCATTGCAGAGTTTGTTCAGGATTCCTCGAGGGTTTCATGCCTTTAGTTCATTTATGAGGCATTTTGGATCAAATAAAGCTTCACCATTAGATTCAGAGCATTGGAAAAAGTCAGGATTGGCTTTTGTTTTGTAGATTTTGGCCATCATTTGCCAGATCTATGAGGGTTTCAGGCTTGGTGATTTTTTACAAGCTCTGGAGGTAGATAAAATTTTGGTGCATTTTGGGCACAAACGGAGGTCACCATTTGATCCGGGGGAATATTTTTCAATGAAAATTGAAGTGTTCCCAATACTCCATATTTTAGCTTCATCAGAAAGAGAACGACGTATTGATTCCAACGCAACTTGAACGGGGCGAAAAGGACTCCATTTGTGCAAGTTACGACCGGTCAAACTTCCAGTCAAACTGGCTTTAGGGGCGTCCAAAAGGTGAAAAAAATAATCATCTCAAAAATTGACAGAACCAGCATCATCGTGAAGAGCTCGTCGAGACAATTCTGACGACGTTCGTTTCATCAAAATCTGATGTCGTATGCTCAAGATACAGGTGGTCAAAGTTTCAAGTTGACTTTTGAGCTAACTGTACGGATGATGATGTCAGCAGATCATCCGTACCGTACGGATTCCACATGGACAAATTTTGGCCTGACACGTGGTAGGTGACTCGGATCATATGGACCAATCATAGCGTGACGCGTGTCCAACCATACAGTACGGCATCATATGTGGTAGTCCAGTCAGCACACGTCATCGGCTTGGTCAGCAGTTTACTCATCGTACGGATTTGCATAGTCAACATTTTTGACGAATTACATCGTGCCACGTCTCCTCCGGGTTTGGCGAGTTCGGTGAGTTTGTTTAGCAAAATTGCGGTGGGGTTCAACCCCGCGATCTCCGCCTAAACGGCTGGGCCGTTCGCCATTGCACTGGCCGGGCTCGGCTTAATATAACCATAACAAAGTTTTGTTTTGTCGTTTAACATTTGCGGAGTTGGGTATAAGGCATGGCCGGCGGGGTTGGAACCACCGACCACCCCTTTGCCAAAATGAATGCTCACCGGTGGACCACGCAACTCTGTCTAAATGTATATGGGCAACTGTTGGTTTTGTTGCATAATTATTGGCCGAGCCTTTAACAAAAAGGTATATTAAGCCAAAACAAACAAGATTGACACCAACCACCTAAACCAAAAGATTGCAGAGGATAAATCAGTCATGATACGAGTTGTCAGAGGAGGTTGAGCATTTATTTTGATGGTTAAGCCTAATTAGGCAAATTTTATGTATAAAAAGAGGGATGTAGGCCTTGTTTTGCCAAGTCTAGGTGGTGAGAACGAGAGAATGCTTGGGAGATTTTGCAGACATTTCCGCACATCAGAGGAATGTTATGTTGCTGTGCTTGAAGGAGATTGTCCATAAAGCAATTGTAACTAATTTTGGAGTATAATCGGATCGGTCACTCCGTTGGAGAGGGGCCCAGAGACGTAGTCCTTAGGGACGAACTCCGTTATCAATTGTGTTTGTCTCCTCTTATCTTCTCTCTTTCTTTTCAGTTCATTATCTTGGCATTTATATTATGTTCATTTAATCATTTAAGCATTTTATTATGTAATCATTTATGTTAAGCATTGTATTAAGTGATCTTTTACGTTACACATTCTGTAAGCAATTTGTCCTAGATCCTAAATAGATCAAGTTGGTATCAGAGCTTTGTGTGTGGCTTGTATTGCAAATTGAATGCTAACAAGATCCAGGTTGCAACGAGGCGAAGGAGAACTTGAAGAATACAATCTAGAAATCGGAAGACGAAGAGCTAATTAACTGTCACAGATGGAAGCGAAAGAAGGTGGACAAAGTTCAGAGCTCAGTGACAAGGATTTCTAGAAGCTATTCCTTGACATGAAGGCGATGGTGGATGAACTTTATGCTGAAAAGAAGAAGCGCGAAAAGGGAGGTTCTTCAAAGCATGAGAAGCAGGAAGATCCGAAAGACACAGAGGAGAAAATTCCAGAAACTCCTCCTCCATCTTCTCCCTCTTCTTCTCCTCCCTCTTCTCCTCCTTCTCCTTCTCCTTCTTCTAATGTAAATCCATTTAAGAGCAAGTCTAAGCCTGTAATTAAGCTTGATGTAAAATTTGAGTTACCTAAATACTGTGGGGAGTTAAATGCTAAGAAGTTAGACGATTGGGTCCAACAAGTAGAAGTATACTGTAGGATTCAAGGCCTAGTAGAAGATGCTTCTAGGATTCAATTAGCAACTCTCCGGTTGGGAGGTACAGCTCTCACCTGGTGGGAGAGTAAAACTCGGGAAGAAATTGCTCGCCATGGTCAAGTTAATATGTCTTGGATGGAGTTTGTTGCTGCCCTTAGGAAACAATTCTATCCTTTAGGTTACATGCAACAGTTAACCATGAATTGGCAAACCTTTAGGCAAGGTAAGGGGCAGTCTGTCCAGGAGTATACTCATGAGTTTAGGAAATGGGCCATTGCTCTAAATGTTCCCTTGTATACCCAAGACACATTACTTAAGTATATTGGTGGTTTACATTCTTACCTTAGGCACACTATTTTGATGTTGAGTCCCAACAATCTAGATGAGGTGTCTGTTCAAGCTACTCATATAGAGTCAAGGGGTAAGAATACTTTTAGTGATAACTTTTCCAAGAAGCCATCTAAGTTCGAGGGTAAGTCTAAAGGGAAAGAAAAAGACAAAGATAAAGGCAAAGGGAAGAAGACAGCTACAGCTAAGAAAGAGGGTGAGAAACCCACATGCTCCCATTGCAAGAAAGAGGGGCATGATGATTCAAGATGTTGGAAGCTTCATCCTGAGTTGAGGCCGAAAAGATATGGAGGTAATAAAGGCAAGCAAAAGACTACTGCAGTGATTCAACAGGATCTTGGTTCTGACTCCGGAGATGAGACAAAGATTGTTGCTACCGAATCCAAGGTAAAGGGAAAGGTATATCTCTCTCATCGATGCAAGTTTTCTAATGCCAGTGCAAGTACAAGTAAAGAATCTTCTCCTAAGGTTGATAAGCAAAGAAATGAATTGTTTCACATTCGTGTTGTAACAAAACATACTAAGGTTGATACTCTGTTTGATACGGGTTCACAAGTCAACTTAATATCTGAAGAAGTTGTAAAGAAACTTAATTTGGCTACAACACCTCATCCGAAACCATATCCACTTGGATGGGTTTGCAATGATGCACAATTAAAAGTAACTAAACAGTGTAAATTGAGATTTGCTATCACTACAAACTTTGTAGATGAGGTAGAAGTAGATGTGGTCCCTTTGGATATTTGTGGGCTTGTGTTGGGTAGTCCTTATCTTTATGACAGAAAAGAAATCTTTTATAGGGGGGAGAATAAGTATCATCTTTTTAAAGATGGGGTAGAATACGTTGTACGGGCACATAAGGTGAAGACTAATCTTACACTAGTTAATGCTGGTCAAATGAAGAGGTTGGTCAACTCAAGTAAAAGCTTTGTATTGATGCTTGTAAAAGCCATAGAAGATGATAAATCTGAGGTATTCAGTCAAACTTGGGAAGATCATGTAAGTCATGTAAAGAAAGTCTTTGATGTATTGAGAAAAGAAAAACTCTATGTAAAGATGTCTAAATGTGAATTTGCTAAGACATCCTTACTGTACTTAGGCTATGTCGTAGGGAATGGTCAATTGAAAGTAGACCCTACGAAGGTCGAAGCTATTGTAAAATGGCCTAAGCCAAGTACAGCACAAAGGTCAGAAGTTTCCTAGGTGTAGTTCAGTACTGGAGAAAGTTTATTGCAAATTTCTCTTATATAGCATCACCATTGCATGCATTAACCAGTACAAGAGCAACTTTTCAGTGGGGAGGTCCACAGCAGAAGGCTTTCGACACTTTGAAGGGAAAGTTGAGCACCGCACCAATTTTGGCCTTACCAGATCTACATCAACCATTTGAGATCGAGACAGATGCGAGTGGGTTTTCCATGGGAGCAGTACTCATGCAAGGAGGTAAACCAGTTTGCTACCACTCTGAAACTTTTTCAGGAGCAGTAAGTAACTATTCCACTTATGATAAATAACTCTATGCTTTAGTTCAGAGTGTTAAAAAATGGAAACATTATATAATGGGGAAAGAAACTGTAATCCACACTGATCACCAGCCACTTCAATATTTGCACTCACAAACTAAACTGCAACAAAGTAGGCACTTTCGGTGGATGGGTTTTTTGCAACAGTTTCATTTGGTTATTAAGTATAAGAAAGGAACCCATAACAAAGTAGCAGACATGCTCTCTAGACCTCCTATGATGAATGCTTTGATAATCCTTCAGAATAGTTCTATGGTTCATGAAAGTTTTCAAGAACAATATGTTAATGATGAGAACTTTAAGGATATCTATGCTGCTTTAATGAATGGTAAACATGTAGAAGAGAAAGATTATTATGTGCAAGATAAACTGTTATATCACTTGGGAAAATTATGTGTTCCAAAGGATGAACAAGCACAGGTTATTAGAGAAGCACATACCTCATTGATTGCAGGACACTTTGGGGTAAACAAAACATTGACTTAGCTGCAGAAATATTGTTATTGGCCTCGTATGCAAGAAATGGTAACTAAGTATATTAGAGGTTGTGTTATGTGTGCAACTAGTAAGCCTAGTAACAGGAAATTGGGTTTGTACACACCTCTACCTGTACCTTCTCGTCCATGGGAAAGTGTGTCAATTTACTTTGTTGGGGGGTTACCTATGTCTAGGAAGGGACATGATTATTTGTATGTAGTAGTTGATCAGTTTAGTAAAATGTGTATCTTAATGCCATGTAAAAAGCAAGTCACTGTTGAACTGACAACTCATATGTACTTTCAATTTGTATGGGTTCATTTTGGGTTACCTACTTCTATTGTATCGGATCGAGATTCTTGATTCTTGGGGGAATTTTGGTCAGCTTTGTGGGGACTCATGGACACTAGACTGAAGAAGAGTATAGCCTTCCGTCCACAAACCGACGGACAGACAGAGGTTGTAAACAGGACAGTTGTGCATCTACTCAGAGGTTACTGCAGTAAACATCCTAAGTTGTGGGATGAGAGTCTTCATTATGTTCAGCATGCCTACAACCATGCAGTACACTCTTCTACTAAGAGGTCTCCTTTTGAGACATGCTTTGGTTATGTGCCCAAGACACCGATGGATTTTTCTTTTGGGAAAGATGATGTTGAATATGGATGCCACGATGCAGAGAAGGCTTTGAAGTTCATCCAAAAAGTCCAAGCAATTCATCAGGCAGTGGAAGCATAGTTGAAACAGAGCCAAGCAAAATACAAGGTTCGCCATGACAAGCATCGCACTGATCATCATTTTCAGGTTGGAGACAGAGTTTGGTTACATATCAGCAAGGAAAGGATGCAAGGTGAAGGTAAATAGCTTAAGCCAATTAGGTATGGTCCTTTTGAGATCCTTGAGAAGATTGGTACCAATGCCTTTCGCCTCAATCTTCCTCCATACATGCATATTTACTCGGTTGTCAATGTTGAGAATTTGAAACTGTATAAGCCTCCAATGATCCTAGATGAAGTCACAGACATTCAAGTTCCATCAGTTGATGACCTTTCACCAGAGTACATGTCAGAGTTTCCAGAAGATGTTATTCTCGACAGGAATGACAGAACTTCACGAAGAGGAGATGTTGAGTACCTCAGAGTGGGCTTGAAGGGGATGCATCCAAGCAAAGCAAGATGGATGGAGATTGGTAAAGTGAGGGAACTTTACCCTCACTTACTTTCCAAGTAATCAAGCTTTCAGAGGTCCAAAAGCTCTCGAGTGGGGAGGCCTAATCCGGGGGACAATTTTTTAGTGAAAATTGAACTATTCCCAATACTCCATATTTTAGCTTCATCAGAAAGAGAACGACGTCTTGATTCCAACGCAACTTGAACGGGGCGAAAAGGACTCCGTTTGTGCAAGTTACGGCCGGTCAAACTGGCTTCAGGGGCATCCAAAAGGTGAAAAAAATAATCATCTCAAAAATTGACGGAACTGGCGTCATCGCGAAGAGCTCGTCGAGACGATTCTTACGGTGTTCGTTTCATTGAAATTCGACGTCGTATGCTCAAGATACAGGTGGTCAAATTTTTAAGTTGACTTTTGAGCTGACTGTACGGATGATGACGTCAGCAGATCGTCCGTACCGTACGGATTCCATATGGACAAATTTTGGCCCAACATGTGGCAGGTGACTCGGATTGTACGGACCAATCATAGCATGACACGTGTCCAACCGTACAGTACGACATCATATGTGGCAGTCCAGTCAGCACACGTCATCGACTTGGTCAACAGTTTACTCATCGTACGAATTTGCGTAGTCAACATTTTTGGTGAATTACATCATGCCACGTGTCCTCCAGGTTTGGCGATTTCGGTGAGTTTGTTTAGCAAAATTGCGGTGGGGTTCGACCTCGCGATCTCCGCCCAAACGGCTGAGCCGTTCGCCGTTGCACTGGCCGGGCTCGGCTTAATATAACCATAACAAAGTTTTATTTTGTCGTTTAACATTTGCGGAGTCGGGTATAAGGCGTGGCCAGCGGGGTTGGAACCGCCGACCACCCCTTTGCCAAAATGAATTCTCACCGGTGGACCACGCGACTCTGTCTAAATGTATATGGGCAGATGTTGCTTTTGTTGCATAATTATTGGCCGAGCCTTTAACAAAAAGGTATATTAAGCCAAAACAAACAAGATTGACACCAACCACCTAAACCAAAAGATTGCAGAGGATAAATTAGTCATGATACGAGTTGTTAGAGGAGGTTGAGAATTTATTTTGATGGTTAAGCCTAATTAGGCAAATTTTATGTATAAAAAGAGGGATGTAGGCCTTGTTTTGCCAAGTCCAGGTGGTGAGAACAAGAGAATGCTTGGGAGATTTTGCAGACATTTCCGCACATCAGAGGAACGTTATGCTGCTGTGCTTGAAGGAGATTGTCCATAAAGCAATTGTAACTGATTTTGGAGTATAATCGGATCGGTCACTCTGTTGGAGAGGGGCCCGGAGACGTAGTCCTTAGGGACAAACTCCGTTATCAATTATGTTTGTCTCCTCTTATCTTCTCTCTTTCTTTTCAGTTCATTATCTTGGCATTTATATTATGTTCATTTAATCATTTGAGCATTTTATTATGTAATCATTTATGTTAAGCATTGTATTAAGTGATCTTTTACGTTATGCATTCTGTAAGCAATTTGTCCTAGATCCTAAATAGATCACCATCATGTTCGCAGCGGCCAAAAACCCTAAGAACGCCCTTTGTTTTGTTGATTTCTGAGCAGTTGGTCCAGAAGGAATTTTTTTTTTGCTTAGGGGGCCATACGGCCTCCCCAACATGCACTTTGAGGCAAGAAACTTTAATAAAATAAAAAAATGATTTTTTGAATTTTTCTTATGCCTCCCACATAGATCAGATGCGCCACCCGACAGCCACTGGGCACCCACCAAAACTCCATCATCGCCGACTTTTTCAACCAGTTTGCCATTGATTCACTTAGCCCTCGCCGGGCCCCTCTAGCTAGCCGTGTTCCCATGGGGGACTGGGTGCTATGCGCCCAACACCTGACAGGCCACTCAACACCTCTATAGGTCATATGGAAAACTAGGGGCTCCGCCCTAGCTGCCAACCCCTTGGTCCTGCATGCGACTAGGAGCTATCTTTTTTTTAGCCCCTTGGGCGCCCTGCAGCCCTTATTGGGCATTCTGGAGTAGTTTTTACAAAATCGGGCATAACTTTTGCATATGGTATCCTTTTTTCACAAATGAGATACCAATGGTGAAGGTGGTTTCTTTTGATTTTTCTCCAGATTTATTTTTTAGGTCCTTGAACTCTGATGTTGTTGGTTTCACTTTGAAGGGCATATCTTTTGACTCGGTGATCCTTTTTTCGTCATTCTTGCAACATTGGAAAGCTAGTTCAGTCCTATACACAGATCTGAGGTCTATTTCAATTTTTTGTTTATGCATGTTTGTATGCTCTCCTTTTACAATCATTCAGTTATTGTAATAAATCAACTAAGATAAAGTTCCATTAGGGGGGTTTCTTGCATAATAAATCTGATTAGAGTGTAGTTTTCACTTTGATCTCCATCTTGATTTGTTGGCAACTCGCATGGGTTCTCTAGTTTCTTAGTTTTCTTTTGGCCAAAATTTTGTCTAGCTTGACACATATCGGATTCATCGGTTTACACTTCAGTTGAGAGATTATGTTTCTTGATCCGCATTGGTTCAGATCCTTCTCAGTTTGAGGGCCATGTTTTTATGGTTAATGTTCGAGAGTCTTTTTGGTACTCCTTCCCATGGAAGAGTTTTAGTCTTAGTTTGGCATCAGCATCGAGATACACAGTTTCCAGATTATGTCATCATATCATCTACTATTGCTTCATGGATTCCAGGGCTGTTCCAGTTTGTGAGTTTTCTAGTGTTTCGTGGCATCGGGTCTGCTATCACATTATTATGATTCCATTTTTTGGTTTCTTGTAGAAAAAAGTATCTTTCCTTGCTTGTTAGATTTCGGTTCCAGTGTTACTCCACAGTGTTCTTCCAGTGCTTCTTTGTAGAAGTCATCTCATTGTAGGGGGGTTTTGTCCCACTGGGTTTTTCCTTCTCTACCTCATTATTGTATTTGTACATGGGTACTTGATCAGGCCTTGTTTCTGGGACCCATTCATTCATGCTTTCTTGCATTCATCTTAGTTTTAGGTGCATGCTTTTTTAGTCTCCTTAAGTTGAACTTATGGGGGGTGTTAGTGTAATTAATATTTAATTACACTTGCATAACTTAACTTA
This sequence comes from Sequoia sempervirens, assembly GCA_007258455.2. Taxonomy (NCBI): domain Eukaryota; kingdom Viridiplantae; phylum Streptophyta; class Pinopsida; order Cupressales; family Cupressaceae; genus Sequoia; species Sequoia sempervirens. Next base: position 303,427 of record VDFB02191255.1, read on the forward strand.
GGTAATATTTAATTCCTAGGTTAATTATTCTCATCCTTGTTGAGCTATCTTGTTGCTCAAGATAAGATTAGGGTTATGCATCTTTGATTTTATAAGGCAAATCATATCTTGTAATTTTGAATTCCTGAATAATATTATGTTGCACATATTTTTGCAATATCTTTGCCTTTTCTATTTTTTCTCTTTTGTGGAAGAATTTTCTGGTTTGCATTTCAGATCTTGGTTTCTAACAAAGAGGTTGTAAATGCATTAAGGGATCACCCTCCTGGGTCTTACAGAGCCCAAAGTGTAGGAGGTCTTTAAAATCCTCATCAATTGGTCCAGATCCTTTGAGCTGCCCTTTATTGGAATTGAAAATTCTATAGGTAGATTAGAAGATCAACCTGCTTACCATAAAAACAACCAACACCTTGCATATGTTTGTGGTGGAGGTATTAAAGAAGAATTGTATGCCTCTATTTCCATTCATTAGATCTACCTTAGCCTAGCATATACTTTAGCTAAGTCTACAATTGCTTCAGACTCATGCGATGAAGGCTATGTGTGATGAAATCCTAGACCTCAACCAACATGTGGGTAGATTATGGGAGTTTTTCCAAGACCTGAGGCTGGTCGATAAAAATGTGAAAGACTAAGCTATTTTTTTTTTTTGTCTTATCTTATACCATTTTACGAGAATGGGGATACCAATGTACAAGAAGATCTTTGGAAACTAGGCATGAAAATTGTAGGTTAAAGAGAATGGGGGTGCCAAACTTACAGTACTCATTGCCCCTTGGTTGTCGATTTTCCCTGAGTTCCCTCAACCTCATCCTCGGTGCTGGTATTGACCTTGTTTTCACTCCTCCAAACTCTTCCTCAACCCTGATATTGACCTTGTTTTCACTCCAAAATCTTCGTTGGCATTGGTATTGACCTTGTTTTAACTTCAAACTCTTCCTCGGCGCTGGCATTGACCTTGTTTTCACTACTCCAAACTTTTCCTTGGTGCTGGTATTGACCTTTCACTTCTCCAACCTAGTTTTATTAGGTTTTACAATATGTTAAGTAAATTGAAAATTTTGGCACCATTTAGCTAGGTTTTAATATTCTACAATATAGTTAAGTGTAGATTAGCTATATTTTACATAATAAATAATATAATTATTCAACTTATTATAATTTTATATTATATTCTTTAACAAAATTATTAAATACGTATAAAATTATTATAATTAATAATTAATAATAAGTATATTTTTATATAATACAATTTATATAATTAATATAATATATATTTAATATAATAGTAATATATATTAATATGAGAGAGAGAAACTAAATTTTGATTGGTTGTTTCATGTCAACAATCCAAGGATGGCATGTTTCCTTAGGGAGTTATGCTCAAGGTAGCATGCCATTTGATTAAAGATATGATAATTCTCCTTTAAGACCTCTTCAATGTACCCATTGCACACTTAAGGAGACAAAGATAAATATAGGGAAGAAAATATAGAGAGAGAGGGAGATAATGACAAACATACAAATAGAAAGGGAGACAAAGAGATAGAGAGAGGTAGAGAGATAAAGAGATAAGGATGAATAGATAGAGATATAGGGAGGGTGATTGATATATCTCTCCCTGTTGCTCTCTATATCTCTATATCTCCCACTATCTATGTCACTCCCTCTTACCCCCTCTATCTATTGAGCTATCTCTCCCTCTCCCCCCTTTCTCTCTCATTCACTCCATCTCTCCAACCATCTCTCATACTCTATATCTCTATCTCTATTTCTCTTTTTATCTCCCTCTCACTCCTCTCTCTATCTCTTTCTATCTATATCCCTTTCTCTCCCTCCCCCTCTCTATATCCCCCTCTCTATCTCTCACCATCTCTCCCTCCCTATCCCCCTATCCATCAACTCTCTATCTCCACCTCTCTTCCTTTCTCTTCCCATATATCTCCATCTCTCTTTCTCTTCCCATATATATCTATCTCTCTCTCTCCCCATATATTAACTAAGAAGCCATGCAAGCATACAATAGTATATGTTGGTAAAACTATAATAGTGTTTTATTAAACTATAAGTAGATTATTGTCACCACTCTTCATTCAACATGAAATGCCAAATGTAGCAATTGTTCTGTTGCTTTTGTCAAGTTTCATTAACCAAGCTATTTATTGGGTTGAATAAAGTTGTGTTATGACCCTTCATCTCTTTAAAATAATTAGAAAATATTAGCGAGATCAAGAAGGGGAGAAAACTGCCGGTATTGGCATGGTGTGATGGTTTATTAGTGGCATTGTTGTTCATGCCACCAAAGTTCAAACCCCGTTGGGGTGGTATTGTTGAATGGTTGTATTCCGGTTCATAGCTCCGATCAAAAGCGTTTACCCCTTAAATAAATAAAAAAGAAGGGGAGAAAACTAAACTCCTTCAAAATAGGGGTAGTTGTGGGGTTGTTGTTTTTCTTTGTATACTATATACTTATTTCCTCTGGGATAAATAAGTCACTTTAGATCATTTTCTTAGTTGTGTATCCTAACTAATGTAGAGTAATATTTTTCATTTTAATTAACTACTACATAATAGTTTATGTGTTGAAAGATTTTTTTCTATTCTTTCTAGTTTTTACATTGGAATACGAATCATATTTAATTTCATGCCAATATACTTCTTTCACAAAGATATTTGTTTGAAATAAGTGCTTCATAACCCATCTAATCAAATCATAACTAACCTATCAAAAAGCAATAGGATTTTTCTAAAGAAAAGAACACTTGACCCAATCATAAGTGTATGGCCTTTGCAGAAAGGAGTGATCCACCTTAGCAATAAAAACTACCTAATTTAGACCTGGGTATGTGCAATATCATGATGGGCCAAAAAGTGGCAACATGAAAAAGTAGCATTTTGAACTCGCCAAAAAATGCGAAAATCCCAAGTTGACTTTTTTTTTGGGGTTGGGTGTCAGTACATTGCTCCATAGCAATTCCCAAGCCAAAATACTACAAATTGGATATCCTATTTGTTTTGGATATCCAATTTTTGTCTAATATCTAATTTGAAAAACATTTTAAAATTTAATATTTTGGTGCTATAAATCGGATATCCAATTTTTGCACACATATACCCAAGAGTAATTAGGAGGTGGAGGGTGGAAAAGAGAGAGAGAGAGAGAGAGAGAGAGAGAGAGAGAGAGAGAGAGAGAGAGAGAGAGAGAGAGAGAGAGGAGGGGAAGGAGAGAGAGATAGAGAGGGGAAAAGGAGAGGAAAATGAGAGAGAGATATAGAGAAAGAACTAGGAGGGGAAGGAGAGGGAAGAAGGAGAGGTAGAGAGAGAGAGAGAGAGAGAGAGAGAGAGAGAGAGAGAGAGAGAGAGAGAGAGAGAGAGAGAGAGAGAGAGAGAGAGAGAGAGAACTAGGAGGGGAAGGGAGATGGGGAAGAGGCAGTTGAGGGTAGGAGGATAGAAGGTTTAAGGGGAAGGAGGGAGAGAGACCTGAGAGAGAGAGAGGAGGGAGGAGAGATAAAGGAAGGAGGATTAAGGGTAGAGGGTAGAGGCCAAGGGAGAGAGACAAATGAGTGAGTGAGTGAGAGAGAGAGAGGAGAGAGTGGGAGAGAGATAGAGGAGGAGTGGCCATGGGCAGAGGGTGGATGGCTTGGCTGGCCTAGGCTAAGGGGTGGGAGGGACACAGATAGAGGAGGAGGAGTGAGAGAAAGACCTAAGAGAGGGAGAGAAGTGGAGGGAGAGACTTGAGGAGGAGTGAGTGAGTGAGAGAGAGACCCGAGAGAGGGAGTGGTGCTAGGAGGGGAGAGACCTGAGAGAGAGAGAGACAAAGGAAGGGAGGGTTAAGGGTTAAGGGTTTAGGGTTCAGGGAAGAAAGATAGAGGGAGTGAGTGAGTGAGAGAGAGACATAAGAGAGGGAGAGGGGGTAGGATGGAAAGACTTGAGAGAGAGAGAGAGGGAGGGAGTGGAAGAGAGATAGAGGGAGGGGGTTAAGGGTAGAGGGTAGAGGGAAGAGATATAGGGAGTGAGTGAGAGAGAGACCTAAGAGAGGGAGAGGGGTAGGAGGGAGAGACCTGAGATAGAGTGAGTGAGTGAGTGAGTGAGAGAGAGAGACCCATGAGAGGGAGGGAAGCAGGAGGAGAGACTTGATAGAGAGAGATGGAGGGAGTGGGAGAGAGACAGAGGGAGACAAGGTTATGGGTAGAGGGTAGAGGATTTTAAGGGTTTAGGTTTAAGCAGCTGGAGGGTTTAGGCTTAGGTTTAAGGCAGAGGGGAGAGACATAGAGGAGTGAGTGAGAGAGAGAGAGGCCTGAGAGAGGAGAGGGGTAGGAGGGAGAGACCTTGAGAGAGAGAGGGGTAGAGGGTGAGGGTTTAAGAGTTGGGGTTTAAGGGTTAAGGGTTTAGGGTTATGGGTAGAGGGGAGAGAGATAGAGGAATTCAGGGAGAGAGAGAGGGAGGGAGTGGGAGAGAGATAGAGAGTGGAGGGTTAAGGGTAGAGGGTAGAAGGTAGAGGGTTAAGGGTAGAGGGGAGGGAGATAAGAATGAGTGAGAGAGATAGACCTGAGAGAGGGAGAGGGGGTAGGAGGGTGAGACTTTAGAGAGAGAGGAAAAGAGGGATGGAGTGGGAGAGAGATAAGGGGTAGAGGGTTTAAGGGTTTAGGGTTTAGGGTAGAGGGGAGAGAGATAGAAGGAGTGAGTGAGAGAGAGAGAGACCCAAGAGAGGGAGAGACTTGAGAGAGAGAGAGGGTAGATGGTTTAAGGGTTAAGAGTTAATGGTTTAGGGTTTAGGGTTATGGGTAGAGGGGAGAGAGATAGAGGGATTCAGTGAGAGAGAGAGGGAGGGAGTGCGAGAGAGATATAGGGTAGAGGGTTAAGGGTAGAGGGGACGGAGATAAGAGTGAGAGAGAGAGAGAGAAAGAATTAAGAGAGGGAGAGAGTGTAGGAGGGAGAGACTTGAGAGAGAGAGAGAGGGTAGAGGGTAGAGGGTTTAAGGGTTTGGGGTTTAAGGGTTAAGGGTTTAGGGTTATGGGTTATGGGTAGAGGGGAGAGAGATAGAGGGATTCAGTGAGAGAGAGGGAGGGAGCGAGAGAGAGATAGAGGGTAGGGGGTAGAAGGTAGAGGGTTAAGGGTAGATGGGACAAAGATAGGAGTGAGTGAGAGAGAGACCTGAGAGAAGGAGAGGTAGTAGGAGGGTGAGACTTGATAGAGAGGGAGGGAGGGAGTGGGAGAGAGATAGAGGGTAGAGGGTTTAAGGGTTTAGAGTTTAAGTTATGGGTTTAAGGTTTAGGTTAAGGGTAGAGGGAGGAGATAGAGAGAGTGAGGAGAGAGAGACCCAAGAGAGGGAGAGGGGTAGAGAGAGAGGGTAGAGGGTAGAGGGTTTAAGGGTTAAGAGTTTAGGTTTAGGTTATGGGTAGAGGGAGAGATGAGGGTTATGGGTAGATGGTTGCATGGGTAGAGAGAGAGAGAGAGAGAGAGAGAGAGAGAGAGAGAGAGAGAGAGAGAGAGAGAGAGAGAGAGAGAGAGAGAGAGAGAGGGATATAGATAGAGTGGGGTGAGGGTTTTATGGTTAAGGGTGTATGGTTTAGTGGTTATGGGTAGAGGGAGAGAGATAGAGGTGGAGTGGAGAGAGAGACTTAAGAGAGGGAGGAGGGTAGAGGGAGAGTCTTGAGAGAGAGAGGGAGGGAGTGGAAGAGATAGAGGATACAGAGGGGTTTTATGGGTTTTATGATTTCATGGGTAGAGTGGATAGACAGGAGGAGGAGTGAGAGAGAGAGAGCTGAGAGAGAGAGAGAGAGAGAGAGAGAGAGAGAGAGAGAGAGAGAGAGAGAGAGAGAGAGAGAGAGAGAGAGAGAGAGAGAGAGAGAGAGAGAGAGAATGAGAATTAGGAGGGGGAAGGGAGAGGGGAAAAGGGGAAGAAGCAGAGAGAGAGGGAGAGAGAATTAGGAGGGGGAAGGGAGAGGGGAAGAATGAGGGAGAGAGATAGAGGGAAAGGGAGAGGGAGAGAGGGAAAGGGAGACAAAGTTCCTTGGGTACCCATTATTTCCGTAGATGTTTGTACCTCAAGGGAACCTCGACATTTCCTATGCTCTCATCATCATAAGAACATGACCTCCCTTCAGCAAGAAAAAATTCCATGCGTTTACAAAATTTTCTTCTAATCTATTGACCTCTAGTTGATCTCCCTCTTTTAGACATACTACATTTCTCACTTTCCTCTTCTCTTCCTAAATTTCCCTTGCTCAAAGAAGATAGATCTGACAAATACCTATTTGGTGGTGCCTATTAGCTCTAAAAAATGCAGGATTGAACCACAAAAGGTTGCCAATCTTTCACAACATTTTAGAGTAACAGACAAGGTCGAAAAGACTTTGGACCTTCTACTCTTCAGGTGTTGCTAGACCTAGGCGGGTGTACCTAAATGAATTGAGTAGACTTGAATCTTAATCCTCTCTTCTTGCAGTGATTTGTCCATGATGGCAAACCGAAATGAACAAACTAAATAAAATTTGGTATATATTGTATACCAATGCCAAAACTAAAACCTAATATGCTCAATTAATAAATGTAAAAAAAAGTGAGTGAAACTAAAGAATGAAAATGGAAAGACCAGTGCCTTATAGGATTTACGAAGTCAAGAGAAATCTGAAACAATTACATTGTTTTGGCAAACATTCAAGTTATTTAGCATTTTATTTGGTTTATATCTTGTATAAACATGCAAGATTGTGATTATTGAGTTCTTAATAATCCAATTGACATTCCCTAATTACTATAATCAATTCAAAGAATTTAAAATTTACTGGAAATAAACTATTAATTGACCATACAGATGTAGCAAGTATGCATTGACGAACTAGGTATAAATTTGTTACACCAATTCGAATAACTAGAAAACACCATTACAGAGAAAACTTCAATAATATTTTTGATGAATACCATAAACAACCAATACCAGAAACAATTGCACCATAGTATTATATTTTCATTGATATCTCCATGATTTTACATATGCAACTAGTCTCATCCTTGCCAAAAAATTGTATTCTACCATCTCTTCTCTATTCTCTATCCCATTCTACTTATCACCCACATTTTGTTTCCAAAATGGAAATTTATACATTGAGAATATGAAAGGCCATATCATTTCAGAAATTGAAAAGTCACATTTTGTAAAACAAAAAATAGAAGATAATTAAGCTCTATTTATCCACAAGTGAGTTTTAGCAAGATGATCTAAATAATCTTGGCACTCATACGTGTCCGCATCTCCAACAGCATTCCAAATTGTGATCTCCATCTTGATCATTTCCTCATTCTGCTCGCTTACTTCTTCCAATGTTGTTTCCTCTATAGAAGCTATCTTCATGATTTCACAACATTGACTCACATTCATTTCTCCATCTGGTGGCTTCTTTCAATTCCCCTTTGTCATGAGAGAATGTGATCACAATTTTCCTAGCAGCTTCTAACAATCCTTGTTCATCCCCTTCTAACTCAACATAGAAGTTTCAATGACAATTCACAATATGATTTGCAGCTTCAAGTGCTGCACTACTGGAAACATCACTTTGGGCCAGTTCATGAAACTTCTCCATAATTCGTCCATCCATGCTTGTATGTTCCTTCAATGCAGCAAGAGTATGAGAGTATTTCCCCACAATTTATTCAACCAAGATGTCAAATTTTCATGCCTCTTCTTGATAATTGCTGCAATTGCATCATGCTTTCTTTGATTATAAGCACTTGATCCTACCCAGTGATCTTTGGCCTAAGAGCTTTCTCCTTGAGTGAGCATTTTGGTTGACCCCATTGAAATACCAACCAAATCTTTTAGTTTCTCATTCTCTCTCAACATTCTTTCATTGTTTTCCTTATACATTTCTCTTTCTTTTATCAGCAACTAAATTTGTGCTTTATTCAACTTTGCAATATTGACCCCAATCTTTGCAATAGCCATAGGATCACCTTCTCCAACCTTTAGGGTCATAACATGGCCAAATTCCTTCTCTGTGTCAATTACCATTGATTTCCTATGGGGTGGGTACAAAGCCCATATCATCAATGATCCTTCATCAGTATTGTACTTAGAGCTTGCATACACTTCTGTTACTTTTTCCTTATCAATCTTATGTGTAGCATTACTGTCTCTTAAGAAGCTATCAAAAACTAATGCAGAGTTCAAATCAAGTCTAGGAAAAATCATGACACTAGCATTCTCCAACATTTTCCTCCCTTTTTCAGGAGTCATATTTGTCATTTCATCATCCACACATTTTCTCAATTGACCCAGTAATTGTTCTTCATTCCTTGAAGTGACATCACCAACATTTTCTCTGATTTCTTTTCCCTTTTGTTTGTACAAGAATGCTCTGAACTCTGGAGAATTTATAAACTCATCATCTAAAACAAATGATCTATATTCCATATTCCTTGCATCAATATCAACACTTTCAATACTCTATTCTCTAGTTGGGCAAACATACTGCTGAGTCCTCAACCTAGATACCTTCTCTGTTCTACTCTATGGCACTTTATCCATTGGGGTTTCCTCATCTCTAGAAGACAATATCTATGTATCTCATAGCCCTTGGTTATAGCTATCAACCACCATCTCTATTTCCTCTTCATCCAAATTCCTGATCATATCATCAAAAGGATAGGGCACATGCTGATACCTTCCAAAATTTATCTTCATCTTAGTAGAGTTTATATATCCCTCTAGATCAAAATCCTTTCTGGGTGGTCCTTTTTTCATATTATAATGAAACAATCTATCAAGAATTGAATTGTATCCTTCCTTAGCCAACACAGTGAAATCACCAAAACACAATGTACTAGGCATAAAAGCCTACTTCCCAAAAGAACTGAAATGCATCACACTGCAGTAATCCATTTGTCTGACAATTTCCAAATATGCAACTCTGTTTGGAACTGTCCTTGGCAGAATAAAAGGGGCATCTTCAAATCCATATACCCTGATCATTGTAGCTCCCTCCAAACAATACCAATCACCCCAGTTATGATCAATTGGCCCATTGAAATATTTTGGCTGAAGAAACCTTTTAATCTCATCAGTCAATGAATAGTTATAAGGATACTTATACAATTTGTATAAAGTTTTCACAAAATATTCTTCAAAGTGGATGAAACTAGAATTGGCAAACCTATTGTGCCAAATTGCAGTCCACGGCTGAATAGGTAATACTTCACCCTCCTTACCAATTTGAGAAACTCTCATTTCTGGAGGCCATACTCCCAACTCCTGTCCAAAATATAACACCAAGTTCATCAACAATGAATAGTGTCTAAGATGAACAATAGAAGCTCCACCCTTTATAGCCACCAATCCTGAATCAAGATCCCTAGAAATATATGAAGCATAGTCAAATGGTCTGGAGTTGTGATACTGGATATCTGTTGTGATCACAATTGACATGAGTTCTGAGGCATCCATCCCCAATACTTGACACACTGGGAAATATGTGTACTTCATATAAGGCTCAAACAAATCTACATGATAAGGAGGCCACTCACTATCTTGCAGAGGTTCTGACTTATCACCCTATTTAATTCTATGAATAGGCAACCTCCAAACCTTATCGATTGTATCCATTCTTGAAAATTCTTTTTCCAACTCCTCACAATTGATCTCCTCATTGCAAAACCCCTCCAATTTGAAAACCTCACCTATTGCTTCTTTAGACACATATATCTGTGGTTTTCCAGATGGGTCACATATAGTCTTATGTTTTGGATCATAATTATTTGCAAGCAATTTCACTAATTCTGTATTTACAAAAATATTAGGGCACACCAGTTCCCTACATTTAGCTTCCATGGGTTATAGAATGGTTTAAAGTGATTTCTTCTATGGTAATGGAAATTGAATAACTCATACCCTCTTATGGTAGTCCAGACATCACCTATGAACTTACATTTATCATCTAACTTATCAACTTTTTCCCTAAGTTGTGCGAACCTTCTAGCTTTAGGCCCTGAGCCAGGTAAATGATGAATAAGGTCTTGGTTCAACCTCCTTTTAGTGCCCTCATGCTCTGTATGAACCTTTTGTTTCTTTCCTTTTGACAGACTACTCTCACCAGGCTTTCTACCCTTACCCTTTCCAGAACCAGAAGACTCCATTCTCAAGCTTACAGAATTAAAATGTGAAAAAACAAGAAGCAATTACTTATAGTATTCTGCTCGAGCTCCTCAGACTGAGAAATGTCTCGGTTCTCTGTTCAGCATGCCAATTCACTTGCAATCAATTCATAACTGAATAATTGATTCAAACCTTACTATTATATCCTGTCGTGCCATTAATGAAGCATGAATGAAGACCCATTTTAAATTGGCACTGTCGCATCGAATTTCCTTTCAATGAGAGACTTTCAAATCTGGGGCGAAGTCCTTTTGCAATGTCTATTACACTTTTCACCAAGATATTATACAGTCATACCGACACTTGGAATCAAAATGATCACTATCACTTCTATTTTTTCATGTCGCTATAACAATTCTGAGTCGAGGAGATGTTACATAGACTTCATTGTGTCCTACCGATGTCCATTCTTTAAGCCATTCTCCAGTCGTTGAGACAAAATCACCCCTTCACTGATGATACCATACTTTGGCAAAACCATTGAGTTTCTCACCGATAAAATAAATCTTACCGATGAAATAAATTGATCGACAAGACCATGAATCTTCGAAAAGACTCATACCGACACCAAATGTCTTACTGAACCCCTTCATCCAGATTGCTCCATTCGATGAGACTCACCCCAAAATACCCTGTTGGTATAACTTTCAAACCTCGATGAGACTTACAGCGAAGACTTCTCCTCCTGGCAATGCACATCTCTATCAGCGTAACTTTTGAATTGGTAAGACTCTATAACTTCTCTCCGATAGCTTTTGAATCTACTTGTATTTGGTTCAAAAAAACAATAGCCACTTTGCCAAGACCTTCCCCGATGCATATAAGTCTTACCGAAACATTTGCTTGCAAGCCAGTCGGTAAAACAAAATGATTTCGTTATGACTTCATGCTGATACCAAACTGTCTAGCCAGAATAACCCCTCTTTGTATTAGTCGTAATGACATAATGTATTCGTCGTGACATTACATCGATGCCCCAACATATGCCAATATATTTTTTCTATATGCCAATCGGCAAGAAAAAATACTTCTCTATGACTCTACTTTGACAATAATTCCTTTACCGATATGAAACTTCTCAGTCACCAGAACAAAAGAAGAGTCCTGCTGATATTCTGCAACAAGTATATATTAGTGAAAAATACATAGGTCGGGGAGACTTTCACTATGTCTTTCCAAAATAGGCAATACAATGAAATGCAAAGGACTTGATGGATTCAGTGGATTTATGACAAAAAACAAGCAAGACGCCATGAGGAGGAAACCTTATGCTTATGAGGAAGATTTATTCTTGGAAACACTTGAATGCAATGGACTAAAATTTTTAAAATTTTACAGTTCTAATAGTGGCTCCGTCTGGGGATGAATGATAGCAATGTCATTGCAAGGATTCATATTTCTAGGTGAGTAGACCAAACTCAAGATGATGGAACATGTGAGCATGATGGAACATATGGCATTGGAAAAGAATGAGACCCTACACTACTGTACAAGGAAAATTATTTTGAAAGAAGGAAAATCAGGATTGTCCATGTACTGGTAAGTCCTGTTCCTTTTATTTCCTAAACTACTGTGCATGGAAAAGAATTTTAAAGAAGATTATCAAGAGTTGTCCATGCACTGGCAACCCTTAATCCTCTATGTTACTCAAGAGAAAAATTGCTTCAGAAATTGCCCATGTACAGGCAATTCCTGATCTTCACCAACCATATTTTGTAAATAATAAGAGTCTTCGCCTTTCTTTCCAACCACCACAAAAGGTCCTAACCACAAAGCCTCAAACTTACCATGTTTTCCTTTCTCCTGGCACCTAACATTCCACATCAGTACCAGATCACTTTCTTCAAATTTCCTACTCTTTCCTTTTTTGTCAAATAGATATTTCATCTGCATCTGTAACTTTATGTTTTGATTTTGAGCCACTCTCCTTATTTGATCTAGTTCAACTAGTTGCTCCATTCTTTCTTCCATAGGTTCAATAATATCCAAATCTTTTTGAAGAACAAACTTATAGATAGGTAACAAATTCTGCAAAGGCATCCTAGCTTGAATTCCATATACTAACTCAAATGGAGACTTTCCAATTGCCTCTTTTACTGTAATCCTATCAACCCACACAACCAGTCTTAACTTCAAATCCTAGGCTTTCTTATTGTCACCTAACATTCTTCTTATAATCTTCAGAAGACTCTTATTGCTAGATTCTGCTTGTCCATTAGCCTGTGGATGGTAAGGGGTTGAATAAGAAATAATAATACCATTTGAACTACAAAAATTTCTGAATTCATTCGACCTAAAACACATCCCATTGTCAGTGATCAACCTCAATGGCATACCAAATCTGGTAATGATATTATCCATCAAGAACTATGTCACCAACTTACTTGTAGATTGTTTAGTTGGGATGGCCTCTACCCATTTGGTAAAATAATCAGTGGCCACCAATATCCACCTATGTCCACCACCTGATTTTTCTTGTATTTCTCCAATGAAGTCAATTCCCCATTGATGAAAAGGGGCATTAGCCTACAAGGGTCGAAGTGGCAAAGCTCCATGATATTTCAATTTTCTAGAGAACTTCTGGCAAGCTTCACATTTTCTCACATATGCAAAAGAGTCATTAAAAATCTTAGGCCGATAATAACCTGCCCTAAGAATTTTATGTGCTGTTGTCTTTGCTGAGTAATGTCCTCCACACACTCCTTCATGCATTTCATTTAAAACATGCTTAGCTTGAAATTCATCCAGACATAACAATAATATACCATCCCTATTTTTCCAAAATAGATCTCCATCCATAAAAACATACTTAGACGCCTGCAACTTCAGTGTTCTTCTCTAGTTGTCATTCATTCCCTCTAGACACTTCATGTATTTAAGATAATACATGATATCTGTATACCATTGAGTGTGCTCAATGCTTGCAATTACATTTTCTTCTTCTACATTATAAATCTGATTTGCCTCAATATTTGCCTCTGCCATTAGTTTAGCCAAACCCTGACCTCTGACCAGTTTAGTAATTTGTATCTCCAGGTCAAATTCTTGGATTTTGTTGATCCATTTGCATCTTTTACCTGTTACTTCAGACTGTGTCAGAATATCCTTAACTGTTGCATGAGGAACATAAGCAACTACCTTTGCTCCAACAAGATATGGTTTGAAAGATTTTATAGCTTTCACTAGTGCAAATGCTTGCTTCTCCATTATATCATACTTTAATTCAGACCCTATAATGACTTACTGAAGAAAGATACAAGCTGTTCATGACCATCTTCATTCTTCTATAACATGATAGCTGCAACAGTGTGCATTGATGCAAATGAAAAAATCTAAAAAGGTTTTGAAAAGTCAGGAGATTTAAGAACAAGAGCCTCCTTGATGGATCATTTTATAGATACAAAAGCTTCCAAGGCTTCTGCAATCCATTCTATCTTTTGTCCTTTCTTCAACATTTTTGATATAGGTTTAATAACCTCAGCAAAGTTAGAAACAAACCTTCTAACGAAATTAATCTATCCAAAAAATGACTGTATTGCCTTAACAGTTTTAGGGACAGGGATTTTATCAATAGCCGAGCCACCCTTTCAGGGTCCTGAAATCCTTTGAAATGATATGCCCCAAAAGCTTACCCTCCGTGACAACAAAATGGCATTTCTTAGGGTTCAAGCTAATACCATATTCAATAGCTTTTATAAATACCTTTTCAAGATGATAAACATGATCTTCAGACCCCTTTGAGTATGCAGTGAGATCATCCTGATACACCACCATGAGAATATTGATCAAATCAGCAAATGCCACATCCATGGCTCTTTGAAAAGTTGCCCCTGCATTAGTGAGACCAAATGGCATTCTTAGATAAACATACGTTCCCCAAGGAGTTGTGAATGTTGTTTTGTATTGCTCAGATTCTTTAACCTTAACTTGATTATACCCTAAAAATCTATCCATCATAGACAACAATTCGCAGCCTGTCACCTTATGCAATATGGCCTCCATATTTGCAGAGGATAATTGTCTTTGAGGGATGCTATGTTTAGATTTCTAAAATCTACACATAATCTGATGTCTCCATTTTTCTTTCTAATAGGGACCAGATTTGACACCCATGTTGAATGTCTGATTGGCTTAATGATTCCACCTTCTCTGAGCTTTGCCAATTCCTCCTGCATTTTAGGTTCCAGAGTTGGATTTATAGGCCTTTGCTTTAGTCTGAATGGTTTAACATTTGGCTTCAATGGTATCTCATGCTGAAAAAAATCCTCCCTATATGCTTTCAGATCCTCATAAGACCGAGCAAATACATGTTTATATTTTCTCAACAATTCAATCAACATTCTTCTAATTGTAGGACTTATCCTTTTTCCTATATATACCTTTTTCGGTGCCATCTCAGTCCCCAAGTTAATTTCTTTGATGTCTTCTCTTTTGAATGGTGTCTACTTCATAAGGGACCGATCACCTCCATCATACACCCTCTCAAGTGCCACTAACCCTTTAGGAATTTTATTGGTTTTAAGCTGCAAAATATCCTTCCCAAAAATTGTTTCTTTTCCATTGACTTCTTCAACAAAGGCATTGAAGTCGATCTCTTGGGCTTCATACTGATCAACACAGTGCAGAAATTTTAAAAGGTCAGTATCATCATTAAAAACCTGCCAACTATATATGTTATCAGGCACAACAGGCCTTGTCTTGAATTCAATTTGTGACATTCCAACCAATGTAATATCATCTCTTTTCAACGCTACATTAGCTAGAAAATCTGCCATTATATTCTTTGATCTATCTACCCACTCAATTGAGAAGGCATCAAACAACTCAATTGTATCCCATACAACATTTCTGTACTGCTTTAGTCTTTTGTGTTTCACTGCATACTTTGACTTAATTTGTGAGACAACTAGCTCTGAATCCCCAAGAACATCCAACAGTTTGATTTTATGTTTCACAACTATATTTAATCCTGTTAATAAGGCTTCATACTCTGCCACATTATTTGTACATTCAAATGCTAACAAGAATGAATACTTAAAGGTAGTACCTTCTTGTGAAACAAATACTATCCCTGCTCCATTACCTTCTTGGCTGCAAGCTCCATCAAAGTACATCTTCCATACACCGTTGTAGTTCTGTGCAGCATGCTTCTCAATTGGATCACTATTGGTCAATTCTGGCTGGGCTGGTTCTACATTGAAACTCCCAAGATCAACATCACAGAAACAATTTATTTGATCTTGTGGCACATAGTCAATAAGCTGATTCATCCTCGGCTCCCTGTACAACTTCACTTCTTGGCCATCTACCATAATTGTTGCATAAGACAGATTGAATTGGACATTTCCACCAATAGCTACCGTCCACTGTCTTGATAAAAGCATACCAAATTGAGGAGGGGTGTCTATCACTGTTATATCAATATTGTAAGCTACTTGAGGATAAGCAGCTAACTTGAATTCTACATCTTTCATTATACCCACCATAGGAACGGGTCTATTATCCATTGCATAACATTTTCCTTCATATGTATCCACCCACATGCTTAGTTGTTTCATCACTCCCAATGGCATAATATTCATGGCAGCACCAGAATCTATCATACAGTTCCTCAACAATTTTTTATTTATGAGTAACGTAATTGAAAAAGGGATCAACTTGTGGAGGACTTGTCAATACATTACTCAGGAAGATTTCTAGAATACTTACTTTATCTTGCTTATTTTTAGTAGCCATCTTATTTTCAAAATTTACATTTTTTTCATTTTCATTTGTTATCAATTGCACTGCACTGTCCCTGTATTCTTTAATTTTCATCATTTCAAGAAGTGGGACATACATCTTTACCTGAGACAAGGACTAAGTAAAATCAAAAGAGGAACCTTCTACCTTAATTATTTTCTTTTGTTCAGATATTTCTCCTTTGTTCGCTTCTTTTTCTTTTTTACCTGACTGATCAGTCTTTTGAATTTCTTTGTGTAACTCTTTCACTGCATCCTTTTGGATAGGATTTTGTTTGCTTTCTTCACATTGTTTGTTTTTAGTTTTCTTCAAAACTCCTTGTGCAGCCTTTTGATCTTTCATAAAGATACCCCTAGGGACACCCTCTTTCTCATTTACTTTCCTGTTTCTCGGCCAATACTTACTCTTTGCTTCTATTGCAGCAACAATCAATCTTTCTATCTCTTCCTCAGTAAGTCTCCTCACATTACTGTGAGCGGGCACCTCAACAGGTTGTGGTTCTACATAATCATCCTCAGAGTCTAAAAAGACATGCTGCTCAATCGTATGGACATTGCACCTTTGTTCTACAACATCATATTCATAACCTCCCTCCTCCGAAGATGAGTATCTCTCTTGAACATGGTGAAAAGCATTTGAAGTTAAGTAGATCATGTGATCTTCTCCACTATCTCCCATTAACACTCCTTCTTGCATCCTCTGGGCTACAACACAATACTCATGGGAATGTGGCTTATCACAAGCCTCACAAAAATAATTATTATTCACCATATATGTTCCCTTCTTTCTCAATGGATCAGGAGTATCCTTGTTTCTAGGCCTATCTATGATAGGTTTTCCATCTTTCTAGTTTGTGTTATAAGGCATATCATGCAGCCTAGGCCTATCATTCCTATATGTGTTCTCCTACTTATATTGATAATTATTGTTTTGTTGAGGAGCTCTAGGGTTGTCTCTCTTATTCATTATCCCACAGCCTTTCTATTGTTCTCAATTGTTAATGCTATCTTTTGTGCTTTAGCTAAGTCCCTTGGGAACCTATTTCTTAGCTCATACCCTATTTTAGGGTTGAATGCATTCAGGTAAACACTTAATGCTATAGAGTCTAGTAACTTTGATCTGGGAGGTATTCTATTTTGTAGTTTATTGAATCTTCTGTTAAAATCAAAGATTGAATCATTCTATTTTTGAATTTGCATTAGTTCATGGAGAGCAGCGTTTGGTGCACTTATATTCCCAAATTGTTCAAGGAATTGATCTTGAAATATCTGGAGAGAATAAATAGAAGCTATTGCCAGGCTATTGAACCAATCCCTAGCTTCCTCAATAAGGGACATCATGAATAAACTCATATGAAAATCTTCATAAGGTACATCAAAATCCTGAATGAAGGCATTGAAACTCCTTAAATGATCCTTGGCAAAGATTGCATTACTCCCTGTAAATTTAGGCACTAAATTTCTCCAAGAACCATCCATAAGATAAGGGTACAACTGAAACCCTACCAAATCAAATTGTCTGATCATAGTGGTATACTGATGAGGAGGAGGGTTGGGGGGATACTAATATTGATACATAGCATTATTGAATTATATATTATGATGTGGCACATGATGCTGACCAGGAGGTGGGTATATATTTGTATGTTGTGTAGGAATGTGAGGTGGATGGTTTGGCTGTCTATATTGATTCCCAACTTGATGGTGAGGGACCCCAAATGGATTAGAATACCTTGCACTATGATTACCCTATTTATGAGGTGGAACATACTTTGAGGATCCACTAGCTGTGTGATTCATGTTCTGAGCTTTTTGTAGTTTGAATTCTCTCATTGCTTGTATCATTTGGGATTTTTCTTGCTCTTCCCTCTCCTTTTTCTAAGATTCAAACTATGCTTTAACTTCTTCATAAGTTAAAGATTCATAATCTTCTTGATGAATTTCCTGATTAGTAGGTCCATTCTGATTACCTTGCATTTTTTGGTCATATTCATGCTGAATTCTAAGTCTTTCAGATTCAAATCTAGCTTCAAATTCAGCTTGTTTATGAGGGTTGTAAAAAGTTTTTTTTTGATCTTCCGGGGTACAAGGCTCTTTAGTTGAATTATCTTTCCATGTGTCAAAACAATTCTCACCATAAGGTATTGATGATTTGTCTTTGTTTTTCATGCACATGTCCTCACTTACCCCTTTACCCTTGTCAGCCTTATCATTTTTGTATGTCCATCTACTATTGCCAACAGGAGCTCCAGAATGACCTCCCCTAAATTGAGATCTTCTTCCATTCATATTGCAATGTTTTAATAGAGTCACCACTTACTTTCTTAAAAGTGAGAAAATATTTTTACTTGTTATTCCCAGCGGAGTCTATATCTAAGATTTTTGACTCTATTATTAAGGCGCAAATTCTTTGTTATTCCCTAGTAGAGTCACCAATTTGTTAGCTCTAAAAAATGCAGGCTTGAACCACAAAAGGTTGCCAATATTTCACAACGTTTTAGGGTAACAAACAAGGTCGAAAAGACTTTGGACCTTCTACTCTTCAGGTGCTGCTAGACCTAGGTGGGTATACCTAAATGAATTGAGCAAACTTGACTCTTAATCTTCTCTTCTTGCAGTGATTTTTCCATGATGGCAAACAGAAATGAACAAACTAAATCAAATTTGGTATATATTGTATACCAATGCCAAAACTAAAACCTAATATGCTTAGTTAGCAGATGTAAAAAAATGTGAGTGAAACTAAAGAATGAAAATGAAAAGACCAGTGCCTTATATAGGATTTACGGAGTCAAGAGAAATCTGAAACAAGTACATTGTTCTCGCATACATTCAAGTTATTTAGCATTTTATTTGGTTTATAGCTTGTATAAACATGCAAGATTATGATTATTGAGTTCTTAATAATCCAATTGACATTCCATAATTACTATGATCAATTCAAAGAATTTAATATTTATTGGAAAGAAACTATTAATTGACCATACAGATGTAGCAAGTATGCATTGACGAACTAGGTATAAACTTGTTACACCAATTCAAATAACTAGAAAACACCATTACGGAGACAACTTCAATAATATTTTTCAATGAATACCATAAACAACCAATACTAGAAACAATTGCACCATAGTATTAGATTTTCATTGATATCTCCATGATTTTACATATGCAACTAGTCTCATCCTTGCCAAAAAATTGTATTCTACTGTCTCTTCTCTATTCTCTATCATATTCTACTTATCGCCCACATTTTGTTTCCAAAATGGAAATTTATACATTGAGAATACGAAAAGGCCATATCCTTTCGGAAATTGAAAAGTCACATTTTGCAAAACAAAAGATAGAAGATAATTAAGATCTATTTATCCACAAGTGAGTTTTAGCAAGATGATCTAAATAATCCTGGCACTCATACATGTCCGCATCTCCAACAACATTCCAGATCGTGATCTCCATCTTGATCATTTCCTCATTCTACTCGCTCACTTCTTCCAATGTTGTTTCCTTTGCAGAAGCTATCTTCATGATTTCATTCAGCATTGACTCACATTCATTTCTCCATCTGGTGGCTTCTTTCAATTCCCCTTTGTCATCAGAGAATGTGATCATAGTTTTTTAGGCAACTTCTAAATACCCTTGTTCATCCCCTTCTAACTCAACATAGAAGTTTCAATGATGATTCACAATATGATTTGCAGCATCAAGTGTTGCACTGCTAGAAACATCACTTTGGGCTAGTTCATGAAACTTCTCCATAATTCGTCCATCCATCCTTGTATGTTCCTTCAATGCAGCAAGAGTATGAGAGTATTTTCCCCACAATTTATTCAACCAAGATGTCAAATTTTCTTGCCTCTTCTTGACAATTGTTGTAATTGCATCATACTTTCCCTGATTATAAGCACTTGATCCTACCTAGTGATCTTTTGCCTAAGAGCTTTCTCCTTGAGTGAGCATTTTGGTTGACCCCATTGAAATACCAACCAAATCTTTTAGTTTCTCATTCTCTCTCAACATTCTTTCATTGTTTTCCTTGTACATTTCTCTTTCTTTTGTTAGCAATTGAATTTGTGCTTTATTCAACTTTGCAATATTGACCCCAATCTTTGTAGTAGCCACAAGATCAGCTTCTCCAACCTTTAGGGTCATAACATGGCCAAATGCCTTCTCCATGTCAATTACCACTGATTTCCTATAGGGTGGGTACAAAGCCCATATCATCAATGATCCTTCATTAGTATTGTACTTACAGCCTGCATACACTTCTGTTACTTTTTCCTTATCAATCTTACATGTAGCATTACTGTCTCTTAAGAAGCTATCAAAAACTAATGCAAAGTTCAAATCAAGTCTAGGAAAAATCATGACACCAACATTCTCCAACATTTTCCTCCCCTTTTTAGGAGTCATATTTGTCATTTCATCATCCACACATTTTCTCAATTGACCCAATAATTGTTCTTCATTCCTTGAAGTGACATCACCAAAATTTTCTCTGATTTCTTTCCCCTTCTATTTGTACAAGAATGCATTGAAATTTGGACAATTTATAAACTCATCATCTGAAACAAATGATCTATATTCCATATGCTTTGCATCAATATCACCACTTTCAATACTCTATTCTCTAGTTGGACAAACATATCGCTGAGTCCTCAACCTAGATACGCTCTTTGTTGAGCTCTGTGGCACTTTATCCATTGGGGTTTCCTCATCTCCAGAAGATAATATATCTGTATCTCATAGCCCTTGGTTATATCTATCAACCACCATCTCTGCTTCCTCTTCATCCAAATTCCTAATCAGATATCAAAAGGATAGGGAACATACTGATACCCTCCAAAATTTATCTTCATCTTAGCAGAGTTTATATATCCCTCTAGATCAAAATCCTTTCTGGGTGGTCTTTTTTTCATATTATAATGCAAAAATCTATCAAGAATTGAAGTGTATCCTTCCTTAGCCAACACAGTGAAATCACCAAAACACAATGTACTAGGCATAAAAGCCTGCTTCCCAAAAGAACTGAAATGCATCACACTGGAGTAATCCATTTGTCTGACAATTTCCAAATATGCAACTCTATTTGGAACTATCCTTGGCAGAATAAAAGGGGCATCTTCAAATCCATATACCCTGATCATTGTAACTCCCTCCAAACAATACCAGTCACCCCAGCTATGATCAATTGGCCCATTGAAATCTTTTGGCCGAAGAAACCTTTTAATCTCATTAGTCAATGAATAGTTATAAGGATACTTATACAATTTGTACAAATTTTTCACAAAATATTCTTCAAAGTGGATGAAACTAGAATTGGAAAACCTGCTATCCCAAATAGCAGTCCACAGTTGAACATGCAATGCTTCACCCTCCTTACCAATTTGAGAAACTCTCATTTCTAGAGGCCATACTCCAAACTCATGTCCAAAATATAACACAAATTGCATCAACAACGAATAGTGTCTAAGATGAACAATAGAAGCTCGACCCTTTATAGCCACCAATCCTGAATCAAGATCCCTAGAAATATATGAAGCATAGTCAAATGGTCTAGAGTTGTGATATTGGATATCTGTTGTGATAATCATTGGCACAATTGACATGAGTTCTGAGGCATCCATCCCCAATACTTGACACACTGGGAAATATGTGTACTTCATATAAGGCTCAAACAAATCTACATGATAAGGAGGCCCCTCACTATCTTGCAGAGGTTATTACTTGTTACCCTGTTTAATTCTATGAATAGGCAACCTCCAACCCTTATAGATTGTATCCATTCTTGAAAATTCTTTTTCCAACTCCTCACAATTGATCTTCTCTTTGCAAAACCCCTCCAATTTGAAAACCTCACCTATTGCTTCTTTAGACACATATATCTTTGGTTTTCCAGATGGGTCACATATAGCCTTATGTTTTGGATCATAATTATCTGCAAGCAATTTCACTAATTCTGCATTTACAAAAATATTAGGGCACACCAGTTTCCCTACATTCAACTTCCATGGGTTACAGACTGGTTCAAAGTGATTTCTTCTGTGGTAATGGAAATTGAATAACTCATACCCTCTTACAACAGTCCAGACATCACCTATGAACTTACATTTATCATCTAACTTATCAACTTTTTCCCCAAGCTGCGCAAACCTTCTAGCTTTAGGCCCCGAGCTAGGTAATTGATCAATAAGGTCTTGGTTCAACCTCCTTTTAGTGTCCTCATGCTTTGTATCAACCTTGTGTTTCTTTCCTCTTGACAAACTACTCTCACCAGGTTTTCTACCCTTACCCTTTCCAGAACCAGAAGACTCCATTCTCAAGCTTACAAAATCAAAATGTGAAAGACCAAGAAGCAATTACTTACAATATTCTGCTTAAGCTCCTCAGACTGAGAAATGTCCTAGTTCTCTATTCAACATGCCAATTCACTTGCAATTAATTCAAAACTGAAGAATTGATTTAAACTTTACTGTTATATCCCGTTGCCCCATTAATGAAGCACGAATGAAAACCCATTTGAAACTGGCAATGTCACATCAAATTTCCTTTTGATGAGAGACTTTCAAATCTGGGGTGAAGTCCTTTTGCAATGTCTATTAAACCTTTTTCCAAGAAATTATACAGTCATACCGACACTTGGAATCAAAATGATGACTATCGCTTCTATTTTTTCATGTCACTATAACAATTCTGAGTCGGGGAGATGTTACATAGACTTCATTGTGTCCTACAGATGTGCATTCTTCAAGTCATTCTCCAATTGCTGAGACAAAATCACCCCTTCACCAATGATAGCATACTTCGGCAAAACCATTGAGCTTCTCACCGATAAAATAAATCTTACCGATGAAATAAATCCATCAACAAGACCATGAATCTTCAAAAAGAATCATACCGACACCAAATGTATGACCGAACCCCTTCATCCAAATTGCTCCATTCGATGAGACTCACCCCGAAATACCCTATCGGTATAACTTTCAAACCTCGGTGAGACTTACAGTGAAGACTTCTCCTCCTGGCGATGCACATCTCTATCGGTGTAACTTTTGAATTGGCAAGACTTTATAACTTATCTCCGATAGCTTTTGAATCTCCTTGTATTTGGTTCAACAAAACAATAGCCACTTCTCCAAGACCTTCCCCGATGCATATAAGTGTTACCAAAACATTTGCTTGCAAGCTAGTCGGTAAAACAAAATGATTTTGTTATGAATTCATGCCGATACCAAACAGTCTGGCCGAAATAACCCCTCTATGTATTAGTTGTAATGACATAATGTATTCGTCGTGACATTACATTGATGCCCCAACATATGCCGATATATTTTTTCTATATGTCAATCGACAAGAAAAAATACTTCGCTATGACTCTACTCCGACAATAATTCCTTTGCCAATATGAAACTTCTCTGTCACTGGAACAAAAGAATTTTCTTGCCGATATTCTGCAACAAGTATATATTAGTGAAAAATACATAGGTCGGGGAGACTTTCACTATGTCCTGCCAAAATAGGCAATACAATGAAATGCAAAGAACTTGATGGATTCAGTGGATTTATGACAAAAAACAAGAAAGACGCCACAAAGAGGAAACCTTATGCTTATGAGGAAGATTTATTCTTGTAAACACTTGAATGCAATGGACTGAAAATTTCAAAATTTTACAGTTCTAACAGTGCCTGCACTCATAAGGATGTTGGATGAAGTTCTTTCATGGTGATGTGATACCAAGGTGACATTATGATTAATCTATCATTTCATTGCTAGAATTTCACAAGTTATAAGGTAATCAAGTCTTGATAGATAGCAAGTTATTGTTACTACCATCCAAATGTGTCCATCACAAATCAAATCTACTTAATGTTTTAACTCCCAAACTTTGTAACAAGTGTTAAATGTGACTATGGTCCACCAGTTACACATCCAAGGCCTCAAATGTATTCTCTAATTGTAATCAAAGGACTTTTTCTCTTCATTCAAGTAAATAAACTTGAAGTGAAACACCACCAAGTGGTTTATTGGACACCTACATGACTAAAAATAGCAGCAAATTTACATTTAATTTCCATATGTCTAAGAGGTTAACGAGAAGGGAGTGTGTACTAGGCCTGGTTAAGTCATCATAAGTTTATGCTTTGGCAATAATTTTTTTTAAGTTATCTTAAATCTTCCTATGTCTAATTGTTAGGAGACTTTTGGTATGTTTTAAGGTAGGATGATTGATGAAAGAGCCCAAAGAGCCTTTCTCCATGGTATCCAAGTACAAATAGCAATGGTCTTCTCTTATACGGTTGGACATGATTTAAATAACTTAACTAGGAATTATTCATTTAACCTAAGGTTTTCTCATAATTCCATCATTGGAAAAGTATGATCAAATTCTTCTATTATGAAGAATTGGTCTATGTGCCTCTAGTAATCACTATAAATGTTTGTAAGGATAAAATGACTAAAAGCATCAGGTAGGAGAGAATCAAATTTGAGTTCTTCAAAGATTATATTCCTCTATTCATAATTTTTAAGGGTTGTGTGTGGAGGTTATCACTACCAAGAAGGGAGGAGACCTTTCCTTGTGATGGAACTTCAAAAATTTTCTCTTTGTGCTCCATTTTTATCTTGCCTTATGTCTTTGGTCATCTACATATGGTGTTTGGGAAAATCCTAAGGTTGGGGTTTTACCTTTGTCTTCATGTAACCCTAATGTTTATCTTACACCTTGGGTGGGATCTTTTGGGCCGTTACTTTTTGGGGATGGTTTTAAAACAACTTAAGCCCCATCGCTTCATCTAGGCTGGGCCCCTTTTGATTTATCATTTTATTTCCTTCGCCTTACTTTATTATTTCCTAAGTGTTGGATGGTCCCATGATCCCTCATTTAAAAAACAACTTATCTCATTGTTTATCATCGGCCTAGTGATGTTCCCTCATTCTTTTAATAAATATTTTATATTTTTTAGAGGGACAAGTTTGCATGACCTTAGATCAATTATCATTTGATCTCAGTCATTCCCCTCCATCCTGTGATGACCCCACCACACTGTTTTGGTTGATCATGATATCACGAGCGAACGCCACATGTCTCATTTAATGAAGTTGAAGAGATGATAGAAATACTTTGATACATTTATATAGTTTTAATACATTATGTAGCAGGTTAGAAAAGCATTTATGAGATGCACGTGTTTCAAATCAACTGAGATGTAATAATCTCGATAGGAAAGGTGCTTGATGGTTAATGACAAAGCTGGCGACTGTGTGGAACGAACAGGATTACCGATGGTTGAGATCCACGATTGCCTGCAATCGCATGATCAGATGTTGCGAGGTCTTTATCGATCACGATATCATGGGTGAACGAGTTGCTAGTATTCAAAGAAGAGGGATGATTTTAAATTAAAAAATGATTTTGATTGCTCTAAATTAATATCTTGTTTGAAAAAACAAGATATCTCTTGAGATTTTTTATATAATAATAATTATTTATAAAAATAAGATATAAAAATAATATGTTAAATTACTTCACATAAAAAGTAAGTTTCTAAAATAATATACTTAAAATTAAAAAATAAATAATAAAATAGAAATAAAATAATTTCTAAATAATAGCTCGTAGAAATAAAATTATTAAGGAATGAAAAATAATTATAATTTTTTAAGTTTTAAATTAATTTATTTAAGATCAGAAAAAGAAAATTAAATAAAAAAGGAATATCCTAAATTCACTATTACACATAAAAATTTGTTTCTTAATTACCTTATTTAAGACATAAAGAATATTCAATATTATTAGTTTAAGCTTTTACTAAAGGTTTTATTGTACAAAAATATTAAAATAAGATAGGATTTTCATAATAAATGCAAATATAAAATCAATTTAAAATTATAAAATTAAATACAAAGAAACTATAATTAATTTATTATTACACATAAAAAAAAGTTTTAAAATTAATATTACCTGGTTAGAGTTAGAAAAAGGGTTAGGGTTAGAGATTAATTAGTCTTAGGGTTTGATTACAGTTAAGATTCAACTATGGTTAGGATTAGGATTCAATTGATGTTCAATTAGGGTTAGGGTTCAATTAGGATTTCCATTGGGGTTGGGGTTCAATTAAGATTAGGATTCAATTAGTGTTAGGGTTCAAAAGGGTTCAATTAGGGTTAAGGTTAGAATTATAGGATAAAGCTTTGGATAAAGGTTAGGATTAGGGTTGGGGGATTAGGACTCAACTAGGGTGAGGGTTAGAATTCAATTAGGGTTAGGGCTACGATTAATTTCAAGCTAGGGTAAGGGTTAAATTAGCGCTAGGTTTTAATAAGGTTTAGGATTCAATTAGTATTACAATTAGAATTAGGGTCACCATTAGAATTAGGGTTAGTATTAAAATTAAAATTATGAATAGAGTTTGAATTATAGCTAGGGTTAGAATAAGAATTAGGGTTATAATTAGGGTTAGGGTTATAATTAAGATAAGCTTTTGGGTTAGAATTCAATTAGGGTTAGGTTTAAGTTTAGGATTAAAATTTAATTAGGGTTAGGCTTCAATTGGAGTTAGGATTCAATTAGGGCTCTAAGATAAATCTTGGAGACAACATTAGGGTGAAGGTTGGGGTTAGGGTTAGGGTTTCAAAATGAATCTTGGGGTCAACATTAGGGTTAGAATTAGGATTAGGGTTTGAGTTATGGTTTTGGTTTAATTAGGGTTATAGTTCAATTATGGTCAGGGTTAGGATAGGGTTCAATTAGGGTTGTGCTTAGCGTTAGCGTTATAGGATAAAACATGGGGTAAAGTTTAGGGTTGGGGTTGGGGTTAGGGTTAGAATTCAAGTACCTAGGTTAGGTTACGATTCAATTAGGGTTCAATACAATTAGGGTTAGGGTTAGGGTTAATGTTAGGTTAGGGTAATAGTTCAACTAGGGATTTAGGGTTAAGGTTTGGATTATGGTTCAACATTAGGGTTATGGTTAGGATTATGGTTCAATTAGGGTTTTGATTAGGAGCTACAAGTTAATATTAGGGTTAGGGTTAGAGATTAATTAGTATTAGGGTTAGGGAATTATTACAGTTAAGATTCAACTATGGTTAGGTTAGGATTCAATTGATATTTAAAATTAGGGTTAGGGTTTTACGATAAAGTTTGGGATCAAGGAAAGGGTTGGGGTTAGAATACAACTAGGATTAGAGTTAGGGTTACAATTACGGTAAGGGTTAATATTCAGTTAGGATTTAATTAGCATTAATATTAGGGTTTATATTCAATTAGGATTAGGGTTAAACTAGGGTTAAGATTAGGTTAGGGTTATAGGATAAAGCTTTGGGAAAAGGTTAGGATTAAGGTTGGGGTTAGGGTTAGGACTCAACTAAGGTTAGGGTTCAATTAATTTTAGGAACAATTAGGGATAGGGCTAGGATTAATTTTAGGCTAGGGTAAGGGTTCAAGTAGGGTTAGGTTTTAATAAGGGTTAGGGTTAGGGTTCAATTAGTATTACAATTAAAATTAAGGTTAGGGTTTAATTAGTGATATGATAATGGTTAAGGTTTAATTAGTGATATGATAACAGTTAGGGTTTAATTTAGGTTAGAGTTAGAGTGTAATTAGGATTACAGTTTGGGTTCAATTATGGTTAAGGGTTCAAGTAGGATAAGGATTAGGGTTAGAGTGTAATTATGATTAGAGTTTTGGTTCAATTAGGGTTACAAAATAAATATTTTATGTTAGTTGTAGGGTTAGGGTTAAATTAGCATTAGGTTAGAATTAGGTTTAATGTTAGGATTATAGTTAAGGTTCACTTAGCATTAGGGTTCAATTGTAGTATGGTTAGGGTTATGATTTAATTAGGATCAAGGTTCACTTATGAACAAACTAATGAGAATTTTAAAGACCTCCTACACTTTGGGCTTTGTAAGACCCGGGAGGGTGATCCCTTAATTCGTTTACAACCTCTGCAGCATTATCGTAAACAACATTAACAACAACATATAATCTCATTTAAAAGCTCAAAATAATAGGATAATACTGAATAGAATTGGCTGTTCATCAGTAATATCAACTATTTGGAGCATGAGATAACTACAACACATTCCACAGTGTAAAATAGTCATTGATTTATAATTTGTAGCAAGTGCTAGGTAAAGAAAAATAAAAATTGTACCATACAAATTAGTACAACTTAGATCAGTGCCATATATCCATTGAGGGAGTCAAATTCATAAACATCTAAGGGTTTATGACAGATTTAACACATAACATATAAGATCCTTGAGAACATTGCTTTACAATTTCATCAACATGTATTCTAACCCAATACTACTTATCAAATCCTTATACAAAACGTATCCACCTACAATCCCATTCAAGAAATTTGATTAATTCCTTGAATTAAAGCCAAAAAAAAAATCATACACACCACAATAGTGATATGAACGAGACAACCCTTGATTATCTTATTCAAAATTCAGATATGCATGTACAATGGAGAGACATGAGTTTGAATTAATCATTTCAATTCAAATGCCAATACTATCACAAAACACCAAATCCCCATGAATTCAAAACCTACTACAAAATGACTCAAAACCTAAATTGCATTTTCCTTAAAACCATCAAACTTTACAATTTTCTCTACAACTCTACCTAGAATCGACCAAAAAATATCTAACTTGCTAACCTATACATTTGACCTTGAAATTCTTCTTATAGAAATGAAGGAGCACACAAGCATCGGGCCAGAAAGAACACACATCACTAGCCAATTGGACTGCTGTGACATTCCAAAATTTGTTAAAATAGCAATTTCCTAAATAATCCTCTTGTTCATCATGCCTGTTAAGAATGATTGATGCAACAACAAAGCTTCAAGAATTCCATGCCAAGACTGCCACCAAAAACAAAACTGTAATCCATTGTAACTGCAACAGTTGACTTGTCAACCGTTAACAACCTACTCCTTTTTACTCCTCAGTTAAATATACATTTACCCATTTCTAGTATTCCTCATCAGTTGGCCAATTAAAATTGATTACCCCATTTACCTTATCACTATAAAGTGTATACTTAACTGCCACCTGATTCGCTTCTCTTTCAAAAGATTCAAAGAATGAACTAGTGCTAATAATTTTATCCATACAGCTCACCAATAAATAATAATCTGAGTCATCACAAATTAATCTAATTTGACAATTGATGACTTCATTTGCCTGATCCTACAATTGTCGGAGTGACCTAATATTTTCTTGCTTATCAATTATGTCAGGTAGCAACATGTGTTGCTCGAATCATCAAAGTTCTTCACCAATTCTCTGATCTTCCTACTCAAGTCATCTGGTAAGGTCTGAAAACCTTGTAATGACTTAACTAGTACTTGAGTAGGCCTTAATCATTTGGGCCTATTATTTACATCAAACCTTCAAGCTTTATACATGATGTCAAGATCATTGGCCCTAGGGATCCATATTTCAATTAATAGTACTACAACCTCCTGATCCCTATCAATATTCTTTATTGCACTTAATAATAAAGAATATAAAGAATGAATAGATGACAATTTTTCATCAAATTTCTCATTTAAATTTCTCAATACAACATTTACAACCTCCCTTTGCTTTAAGAATATTCCCTCCTTACTCACCTTCAAGGATGCTTGTAACTTTGAAATATTATGCATTAGCTACTTCTTCTAAGGATCAAAAAAGTATTCCATTTCTTCATCAATTAGCTCTAAAGTAGGGCTAAGGGAAGGAGTTTGAATGGGAGACCCTAGTGTAGACACAATAGGAGAAGCAGGAGGCACTGACCTTGATGTGGAAGGAAATGTTCTGATCCCTGGAGCACTTGATGTCTCCCCAATTTGCTTGCTCTTTAACCTGTCCACCCCAGTCTGCAACTCAACATTCCTTTGCTACATCTTGCTATATTCCTCAATTATGGCATTGTACTTCTCCATTAAGCTTTTCTTTTCAGCCTCCTCTCTTTCAACAGTCTTTTGGCCCAATTTGGCCACATTTATAGTCAAATTAGTAGCCTCAGTGGTTGAGGTCTTTGAA
This sequence comes from Sequoia sempervirens, assembly GCA_007258455.2. NCBI lineage: Eukaryota > Viridiplantae > Streptophyta > Pinopsida > Cupressales > Cupressaceae > Sequoia > Sequoia sempervirens. The sequence continues at coordinate 333,367 of VDFB02191255.1, forward strand.
GCTCTCTTTATTATCAACCCTTCTCTTAGATTTGGGTTAATATCAGTAACATTCAATTTTCTCCCTTGAGGGGCCAAAGCCAAAATTGATAAAGTTTCATACTCTTCACTAAAGGAAAAATCTTGCAATCTTTCCTTGACCTCTTCTTCACAGTCTTGTAAGGGGTGCTTGGAATTCACAATAGCATTGAAAGCTACAACATCTGCAATGTCCCATTTAGGTAAAATCAAGACACCGGCTTGATTTACTAATTTTCTCCCCTCCTCAGGAGTGATGTTCTTGAACTCTTCCATTAGTTTAGCTTTCACTTCATCATCATTCTCTTGGTTTGACCTATCAGGTCTCAATTCTCTTCTCCTCTTGCATTTATCTTGATATTCTTCCAATTTCATTCTCCATACTAGTTGCAAGAAGACCAAAGTTTTTACAAATTCATTGCCATCTCTAAACTCTTTACATGCCTCCATTCTTGCATCTTGTACACATTTTCTTTTCATATCCAGAACAAAGAGAATGAATTCAGCTAGCCTAGGAGGGGAAGGCATACCCATCTACATGTCTTGGTCGGTGACAACAATCTCATCCACCAAATCCTCTTGTGATTGTTCAATTCTTTTCCTTTTAGGGCTTGGCCTTGATGGTGGTGGTGAGGGACTATTTTTAAGTGATGCATGGGTGGGTTCATGAAGTTGGTCACACTTTTGTGGCCAAATGGGAAAAAAAGGGGAAACACATAACGCGGTCGCATTATAACGCGAGCGCGTTATGTGCTTTTAAAAGAAGAAAAAAAAGTGAAATGTGTATCATTTGCTTTTCACTGTTTCTCAGCTACCTGTGGCCAAAAACCCTCATTTTATGCTCACATTTTAGGAGGAAGGACTTCTAAAAATTTCATCAAGAAAAGTTGGATTTTGTCTGCAAATATGGTGCCACGATGACGAAGAGATGCAGGAGGTAAGTATTGTTTACTATTTGTTTTGAATTTGTTAGTTTGAAATTGATTTTGTTTGTTTTAGGTTATATTTGATTTTTTTTTTAAATCTATAGGAAATCCTACAAATCCTCAACAAGAAGAGGAGGTAAATCCTCAACAGCAAAATCCTCAACAAAATCAACCTCCCCCACCATTCTCTCAATTCCCTCCTGGCACTCAAGAAAATTTGAGGAGTGAAATTGAGAACAATAGAAAACAACTTGAGGATCTTATCAGTAGGTTGAGTGATCCAAATGCTTCAACCACAGAAAGAATGCTTCTAGCAAATTCATTGAAAGACATGTTAAAAAATGTAGATGCAATCACCCAACAAATATCTGGATGGCAAGATAGGAGGCAGATAGCTAGGGCATATTATGCAGACAAATTATCATATAAACAAGTAAAAGATTTAAAAATTACTAAAAGTGATTTGTGCTCTCTATTCACTGACCCTAAAACAAATCAAAATCTTACTCTCAATGAAAAAAGGTTTTCTATTCATTGGTGCTACCATCAAGAGATTAAGAACCGTTTTTATGAAAGATGGTATATGGTCTTTGATTACCCACCGTGCAACAATTGTGAAGTCCCCCAATATTTTCTTAGGAAACTATACAGTGAGTTTGTATTGAACCAAATCCCAAATTATTTTGATATGAGGGAGTTGTAGGGGAGAGGTGGGGGGTCAACTCCAGGATAGGCGGTGCAAGCCGGATCCTCGTGCAGGGAGACACCGTAGGCTGCCTTGTGTGAGCAAATTGTGATGCTGCTTTTTTCAAAGGGTAATGCGACATAGAGACATTACAGCGATCACAGCATTTAAAGTGTCATCCATCGCACTAGCCCTGTGTATAATGCCATCGAGTCTTCAGGTGGTGGCCTTCAAACCCATGTGTGTCAATCTTGTAGGGCGACTTGTTCGTATGACCCTACCGACACTCAAGAGGGTGCTACACAGGATCCATATGCTACTACGTAGCTTGATCCATATGCATCTATGGGGATGGAGAGGATGGTTGACATTTTGCATGATGCATATGGCATTGACACTCAGGTAAAATTCAGCATGTTCATTGAGATTTAATTTATTAAATTTTGATTATGAAATCACAAGATTAACTTAATTTAGTTTTATTATTTTAATAAAATTATAGGGTCACAGTGTAGAGACTGGATACACCAGTCATCCACATACTTATTTTTGCAGTACACCTATCAGTGGGGTATGTAAAGTTAGTAAACAATTATAAATTTATTACATGTATTAATAACATTGTTTTACGAATGGTATTTTAATATGTGATTTTGGATGTTGAGCGAGGGTACTATTGGGTTTCAAGGAAACACCTCACAGTGCGATGGAATTTGATCAAATGTTCCACCGAGAGGTAATATAGAATTTAAAGAGAGCTTAAGTAATGAATTCTAGGTTTGTAATAGATTTGGTGGTTTTATATTCATATTGTTGACCTTACGTTTGCATTACCAAATCATTCAAAATCAAAGCATTAGCTAGTTCAATAACTAATGTCGAGGAAATATGTCTGTTTAATACTTGTACTCAAATTTTTGTTCATTAGATCTCATACATTATAAGTCATCACATGGATCGCTATTGTAACTTTTTTGTGATTGAATAATTTGTTGTTTTATTTTCAGATGTTGGTGACAGAAACACCACCAAACATTATGAGGGCAATGGATATTGGTGTTTCCTCCGCTATACAATCCTCGATGGCTCTGATAGGGGAGGTATGAGGAAAATTACTAAATTTCAATTTACATTCATTGTTATAGATGTGGCCAGGAGTCCTAGTGAAAAATCAAACCATTATTGATTTGTAGTTTA
>VDFB02191255.1:336291-350378 GCA_007258455.2 Sequoia sempervirens
CCCTACCAAATCAAATTGTCTGATCATAGTGGTATACTAATGAGGAGGAGGGCTGGGGGGATACTAATATTGATACATAGCATTATTGAATTATATATTATGATGTGGCACATGATGCTGACCAGGAGGTGGGTATATATTTGTATGTTGTGTAGGAATGTGAGGTGGATGGTTTGGCTATCTATATTGATTCCCAACTTGATGGTGAGGGACCCCAAATGGATTAGAATACCTTGCACTATGATTACCCTATTTATGAGGTGGAACATACTTTGAGGATCCACCAGCTGTGTGATTCATGTTCTGAACTTTCTATAGTTTGAATTCTCTCATTGCTTGTATCATTTGGGATTTTTCTTGCTCTTCCCTCTCCTTTTTCTAAGATTCAAACTGTGCTTTAACTTCTTCATAAGTTAAAGATTCATAATCTTCTTGATGAATTTCCTGATTAGTAGGTCCATTTCGATTACCTTGCATTTTTTGGTCATATTCATGCTGAATTCTAAGTCTTTCAGATTCAAATCCAGCTTCAAATTCAGCTTGTTTATGAGGGTTGAAAAAAGTTTTTTTTTGATCTTCCGGGGTACAAGGCTCTTTAGTTGAACTATCTTTCCATGTGTCAAAACAATTCTCACCATAAGGTATTGATGATTTGTCTTTGTTTTTCATGCACATGTCCTCACTTACCCCTTTACCCTTGTTAGCCTTATCATTTTTGTATGTCCATCTACTATTGCCAACAGGAGCTCCAGAATGACCTCCCCTAAATTGAGATCTTCTTCCATTCATATTGCAATGTTTTAATAGAGTCACCACTTACTTTCTTAAAAGTAAGAAAATATTTTTACTTGTTATTCCTAGCGGAGTCTATATCTAAGATTTTTGATTCTATTATTAAGGCGCAGATTCTTTGTTATTCCCCAGTAGAGTCACCAATTTGTTAGCTCTAAAAAATGTAGGCTTGAACCACAAAAGGTTGCCAATATTTCACAACGTTTTAGGGTAACAAACAAGGTCGAAAAGACTTTGGACCTTCTACTCTTCAGGTGCTGCTAGACCTAGGTGGGTATACCTAAATGAATTGAGAAAACTTGACTCTTAATCTTCTCTTCTTGCAATGATTTTTCCATGATGGCAAACATAAATGAACAAACTAAATCAAATTTGGTATATATTGTATACCAATGCCAAAACTAAAATCTAATATGCTTAGTTAGCAGATGTAAAAAAATGTGAGTGAAACTAAAGAATGAAAATGAAAAGACCAGTGCCTTATATAGGATTTATGGAGTCAAGAGAAATCTGAAACAAGTACATTTTTCTCACATACATTCAAGTTATTTAGCATTTTATTTGGTTTATAGCTTGTATAAACATGCAAGATTATGATTATTGAGTTCTTCTTAATAATCCAATTGACATTCCCTAATTACTATGATCAATTCAAAGAATTTAATATTTATTGGAAAGAAACTATTAATTGACCATACAGATGCAGCAAGTATGCATTGATGAACTAGGTATAAACTTGTTACACCAATTCGAATAACTAGAAAACACCATTACGGAGACAACTTCAATAATATTTTTCAATGAATACCATAAACAACCGATACTAGAAACAATTGCACCATAGTATTAGATTTTCATTGATATCTCCATGATTTTACATATGCAACCAGTCTCATCCTTGCCAAAAAATTGTATTCTACTGTCTCTTCTCTATTCTCTATCCTATTCTACTTATCGCCCACATTTTGTTTCCAAAATGGAAATTTATACATTGAGAATACGAAAGGCCATATCCTTTCAGAAATTGAAAAGTCACATTTTGCAAAAAAAAAGATAGAAGATAATTAAGATCTATTTATCCACAAGTGAGTTTTAGCAAGATGATCTAAATAATCCTGGTGCTCATACGTGTCCGCATCTCCAACAACATTCCAAATCGTGATCTCCATCTTGATCATTTCCTCATTCTACTCGCTCACTTCTTCCAATGTTGTTTCCTCTGTAGAAGCTATCTTCATGATTTCATTCAGCATTGACTCACATTCATTTCTCCATCTGGTGGCTTCTTTCAATTCCCCTTTGTCATCAGAGAATGTGATCACAGTTTTTTAGGCAACTTCTAAATACCCTTGTTCATCCCCTTCTAACTCAACATAGAAGTTTCAATGATGATTCACAATATGATTTGCAGCATCAAGTGTTGCACTGCTAGAAACATCACTTTGGGCTAGTTCATGAAACTTCTCCATAATTCGTCCATCCATCCTTGTATGTTCCTTCAATGCAGCAAGAGTATGAGAGTATTTTCCCCACAATTTATTCAACCAAGATGTCAAATTTTCCTGCCTCTTCTTGACAATTGTTGTAATTGCATCATACTTTCCCTTATTATAAGCACTTGATCCTACCTAGTGATCTTTTGCCTAAGAGCTTTCTCCTTGAGTGAGCATTTTGGTTGACCCCATTGAAATACCAACCAAATCTTTCAGTTTCTCATTCTCTCTCAACATTCTTTCATTGTTTTCCTTGTACATTTCTCTTTCTTTTGTTAGCAACTGAATTTGTGCTTTATTCAACTTTGCAATATTGACCCCAATCTCTATAGTAGCCACAAGATCAGCTTCTCCAACCTTTAGGGTCATAACATGGCCAAATGCCTTCTCCATGTCAATTACCACTGATTTCCTATGGGGTAGGTACAAAGCCCATATCATCAATGATCCTTCATAAGTATTGTACTTAGAGCCTGCATACACTTCTGTTACTTTTTCCTTATTAATCTTACGTGTAACATTACTGTCTCTTAAGAAGCTATCAAAAACTAATGCAAAGTTCAAATCAAGTCCAGGAAAAATCACGACACCAACATTCTCCAACATTTTCCTCCCCTTTTTAGGAGTCATATTTGTCATTTCATCATCCACACATTTTCTCAATTGACCCAATAATTGTTCTTCATTCCTTGAAGTGACATCACCAACATTTTCTCAGATTTCTTTCCCCTTCTATTTGTACAAGAATGCATTGAACTTTGGAGAATTTATAAACTCATCATCTGAAACAAATGATCTATATTCCATATGCTTTGCATCAATATCACTACTTTCAATACTCTATTCTCTAGTTGGACAAACATATTGCTGAGTCCTCAACCTAGATACGTTCTCTGTTGTGCTATGTGGCACTTTATCCATTGGGGTTTCCTCATCTCCAAAAGACAATATCTCTGTATCTCGTAGCCCTTGGTTATATCTATCAACCACCATCTCTGCTTCCTCTTCATCCAAATTCCTAATCAGATATCAAAAGGATAGGGAACACACTGATACCCTCCAAAATTATCTTCATCTTAGCAGAGTTTATATATCCCTCTAGATCAAAATCCTTTCTAGGTGGTCTTTTTTTCATATTATAATTCAAAAATCTATCAAGAATTGAAGTGTATCCTTCCTTAGCCAACACAGTGAAATCACCAAAACACAATGTACTAGGCATAAAATCCTGCTTCCCAAAAGAACTGAAATGCATCACACTACAGTAATCCATTTGTCTGACAATTTCCAAATATGCAACTCTATTTGGAACTATCCTTGGCAAAATAAAAGGGGCATCTTCAAATCCATATACCCTGATCATTTTAGCTCCCTCCAAACAATACTAGTCACCCCAGCTATGATCAATTGGCCCATTGAAATCTTTTGGCCAAAGAAACCTTTTAATCTCATTAGTCAATGAATAGTTATAAGGATACTTATACAATTTGTACAAATTTTTCACAAAATATTCTTCAAAGTGGATGAAACTAGAATTGGAAAACCCGCTATCCCAAATAGCAGTCCACAGTTGAACATGCAATACTTCACCCTCCTTACCAATTTGAGAAACTCTCATTTCTAGAGGCCATACTCCAAACTCATGTCCAAAATATAACATAAATTGCATCAACAATGAATAGTGTCTAAGATGAACAATAGAAGCTCCACCCTTTATAGCCACCAATCCTGAATCAAGATCCCTAGAAATATATGAAGCGTAGTGAAATGGTCTGGAGTTGTGATACTCGATATCTGTTGTGATAATCATTGGCACAATTGACATGAGTTCTGAGGCATCCATCCCCAATACTTGACACACTGGGAAATGTGTAATTCATATAAGGCTCAAACAAATGTACATGATAAGGAGGCCCATCACTATCTTGCAGAGGTTCTGACTTGTTACCCTGTTTAATTCTATGAATAGGCAACCTCCAACCCTTATAGATTGTATCCATTCTTGAAAATTCTTTTTCCAACTCCTCACAATTGATCTCCTCATTGCAAAACCCCTCCAATTTGAAAACATCACCTATTGCTTCTTTAGACACATATATCTGTGGTTTTCTAGATGGGTCACATATAGCCTTATGTTTTGGATCATAATTATCTGCAAGCAATTTCACTAATTCTGCATTTACAAAAATATTAGGGCACACCAGTTTCCCTACATTCAGCTTCCATGGGTTACACACTGGTTCAAAGCGATTTCTTCTGTGGTAATGGAAATTGAATAACTCATACCCTCTTACAGCAGTCCAGACATCACCTATGAACTTAGATTTATCATCTAACTTATCAAATTTTTCCCTAAGCTGTGCAAACCTTCTAGCTTTAGGCCTTGAGCTAGGTAATTGATCAATAAGGTCTTGGTTCAACCTCCTTTTAGTGTCCTCATGCTTTGTATCAACCTTGTGTTTCTTTCCTCTTGACAAACTACTCTCACCAAGCTTTCTACCCTTACCCTTTCTAGAACCAGAAGACTCCATTCTCAAGCTTACAGAATCAAAATGTGAAAGACCAAGAAGCAATTACTTACAATATTCTGCTCAAGCTCCTCAGACTGAGAAATGTCCTGGTTCTCTATTCAACATGGCAATTCACTTGCAATCAATTCGAAACTGAAGAATTGATTTAAACTTTACTGTTATATACTATTGCCCCATTAATGAAGCACGAATGAAGACCCATTTGAAACTGGCACTGTCACATCAAATGTCCTTTTGATGAAAGACTTTCAAATCTAGGGTGAAGTCCTTTTGCAATGTCTATTACACCTTTTTCTAGGAAATTATACAGTCATACCGACACTTGGAATCAAAATGATGACTATCGCTTCTATTTTTTCATGTCACTATAACAATTCTGAGTTGGGGAGATGTTACATAGACTTCATTGTGTCCTATAGATGTGCATTCTTCAAGTCATTCTCCAGTTGCTGAGAAAAAATCACCCCTTCACCGATGATAGCATACTTCAGAAAAACCATTGAGCTTCTCACCGATAAAATAAATCTTACCGATGAAATAAATCCATCAACAAGACCATGAATCTTCAAAAAGAATCATACCGACACCAAATGTATGACCGAACCCCTTCATCCAAATTGCTCCATTCGATGAGACTCACCCCGAAATACCCTATCGGTATAACTTTCAAACCTCGGTGAGACTTACAACGAAGACTTCTCCTCCTGGTGATGCACATCTCTATTGGTGTAACTTTTGAATCGGCAAGACTTTATAACTTCTCTCCGATAGCTTTTGAATCTCCTTGTATTTGGTTCAGTAAAACAATAGCCACTTCTCCAAGACCTTCCCCGATGCATATAAGTCTTACCAAAACATTTTCTTGCAAGCTAGTCGGTAAAACAAAATGATTTTGTGACAACTTCATGCCGATACCAAATAGTCTGGCTGAAATAACCCCTCTATGTATTAGTCATAATGACATAATGTATTCGTCGTGACATTACATTGATGCCCCAACATATGCCGATATATTTTTTCTATATGTCGATCGACAAGAAAAAATACTTCGCTATGACTCTACTCTGACAATAATTCCTTTTCCAATATGAAACTTCTCAGTTGCTGGAACAAAAGAATTTTCCTGCCGATATTCTACAACAAGTATATATTAGTGAAAAATACATAGGTCGGGGAGACTTTCACTATGTCCTACCAAAATAGGCAATACAATGAAATGCAAAGGACTTGATGGATTCAGTGGATTTATGACAAAAAACAAGCAAGACGCCACGAAGAGGAAACCTTATGCTTATGAGGAAGATTTATTCTTGGAAACACTTGAATGCAATGGACTGAAAATTTCAAAATTTTACAGTTCTAACAGTGCCTGCACTCATAAGGATGTTGGATGAAGTTCTTTCATGGTGATGTGATACCAAGGTGACATTATGATTAATCTATCATTTCATCGCTAGAATTTCACAGGTTATAAGGTAATCAAGTCTTGATAGATAGCAAGTTATTGTTACTACCATCCAAATGTGTCCATCACAAATCAAATCTACTTAATGTTTTAACTCCCAAACTTTGTAACAAGTGTTAAATGTGACTATGGTCCACCAGTTACACATCCAAGGCCTCAAATGTATTCTCTGGCATTGTAATCAAAGGGAATTTACTTTCTCTTCATTCCGTGCAAATAAGCTGAAGTGAAACACCACCAAGTGGTTTCTTGGACACCTAAATGACTAAAAATATCAGAAAATTTACATTTAATTTCCATATGTCTAAGTGGTTAATAGGGAAGGAGTGTGTACTACGCCTGGTTAAGTCATCATAAGTTTATACTTTGGCAATAATTTTTTTTAGGTCATCTTAAATCTTCTTATGTCTAATTGCTAGGAGACTTTTGGTATGTTTTAAGGTAGGATGATTGATGAAAGAGCCTAAAGAGCCTTTCTCCATGGTATCTAGGTACACATAGCAACAGTCTTCTCTTATCTAGGTTTTGGACATGATTTAAGATTATTCATTTAACCTAAAGGTTTTTCTCAATTCCATCCTTTCATTGGAAAAAGTATGATCAAATTCTCTTCTATTATGAAAATTGTGGTCTATGTGTGCCCCTCCTTAATCACTATATAAATGTTCCTTGGGATAAAATGACTAAAAAGCATGGGGTGGGAAGGGAATCAAATTTGAGTTCTTCGAATTTATATTCCTCTACATTCATAATTTTAGGGTTGTGTGTGGGAGGGGTTATCACTGCAAGGAGGGCCTTTCCTTGTAGTGGGAGCCAAAATTTTTTCTCTTGTGCTCCATTTTTTATCTTTCCTTATGTCTCTGGTCATCTATGGTGTTTTGGAAAAGCCTAAGGTTAGGGTTTTACCTTTGTCTTCATGTAAAAACCTAGTGTTTATCTTACACCTTGGGTGGGATCTTTTGGGCCGTTACTTTTTGGGGAGGGTTTTAAAACAACTTAAGCCCCATCGCTTCATCTAGGCTGGGCCCCTTTTGATTTATCATTTTATTTCCTTCGCCTTACTTTATTATTTCCTAAGTGTTGGATGGTCCCATGCTCCCTCGTTTAAAAAACAACTTATCTCATTGTTTATCATCGGCCTAGTGATGTCCCCTCATTCTTTTAATAAATATTTTATATTTTTTAGAGGGACAAGTTTGCGTGACCTTAGATCAATTATCATTTGATCTCAGTCATTCCCCTCCATCCTGTGATGACCCCACCACACTGTTTTGGTTGATCATGATATCATGGGCGAACGCCACATGTCTCATTTAATGAAGCTGAAGAGATGATAGAAATACTTTGATACATTTATATAGTTTTAATACATTATGTAGCAGGTTAGAAAAGAATTTATGAGATGCACATGTTTCAAATCAACTGAGATGTAATAATCTCGGTAGGAAAGGTGCTTGATGGTTAATGACAAAGCTGGCGACTATGTGGAACGAACAGGATTACTGATGGTTGAGATCCACGATTGCCTGCAATCGCATGATCAGATGTTGCGAGGTCTTTATCGATCGCGATATCATGGGTGAATGAGTTGCCAGTATTCAAAGAAGAGGGATGATTTTAAATTAAAAAATGATTTTGATTGCTCTAAATTAATATCTTGTTTGAAAAAACAAGATATCTCTTGAGATTTTTTATATAATAATAATTATTTATAAAAATAAGATATAAAAATAATATGTTAAATTACTTCACATAAAAAGTAAGTTTCTAAAATAATATACTTATAATTAAAAAATAAATAATAAAATAGAAATAAAATAATTTCTAAATAATAGCTCGTAGAAATAAAATAATTAAGGAATGAAAAATAATTATAATTTTTTAAGTTTTAAATTAATTTATTTAAGATCAGAAAAAGAAAATTAAATAAAAAAGGAATATCCTAAATTCACTATTACACATAAAAATTTGTTTCTTAATTACCTTATTTAAGACATAAAGAATATTCAATATTATTAGTTTAAGCTTTTACTAAAGGTTTTATTGTACAAAAATATTAAAATAAGATAGGATTTTCATAATAAATGAAAATATAAAATCAATTTAAAATTATAAAATTAAATACAAAGAAACTATAATTAATTTATTATTACACATAAAAAAAAGTTTTAAAATTAATATTAGAGTTAGAGTTAGAAAAAGGGTTAGGGTTAGAGATTAATTAGTCTTAGGGTTTGATTACAGTTAAGATTCAACTATGGTTAGGATTAGGATTCAATTGATGTTCAACGAGGGTTAGGGTTCAATTAGGATTTCCATTGGGGTTGGGGTTGAATTAAGATTAGGATTCAATTAGTGTTAGGGTTCAAAAGGGTTCAATTGGGGTTAATGTTAGAATTATAGGATAAAGCTTTGGATAAAGGTTAGGATTAGGGTTGGGGATTAGGACTCAACTAGGGTGAGGGTTATAATTCAATTAGGGTTAGGGCTACGATTAATTTCAAGCTAGGGTAAGGGTTACATTAATGCTAGGTTTTAATAAGGTTTAGGATTCAATTAGTATTACAATTAGAATTAGGGTCACCATTAGAATTAGGGTTAGTATTAAAATTAAAATTATGAATAGAGTTTGAATTATAGCTAGGGTTAGAATAAGAATTAGGGTTGGATTTGGGATTAAATTTATTGGGGTTGAGCAGGTGGGTTAAGGATTCCAGTGGGGCTCTAGATAAATCTTGGAGACAACGTGGGAAAGGGTTGGGGTTAGGGTTGGGTTTCAAGAAATGAATCTTGGAGTCAACATTAGGGTGAAGGTTGGGGTTAGGGTTAGGGTTTCAAAATGAATCTTGGGGTCAACATTAGGGTTAGAATTAGGATTAGGGTTTCAGTTATGGTTTGGGTTTAATTAGGGTTATAGTTCAATTATGGTTAGGGTTAGGATAGGGTTCAATTAGGGTTGTGGTTCGCATTAGCGTTATAGGATAAAACATGGGGTAAAGTTTAGGGTTAGAATTCAAGTAGGGTTAGGTTATGATTCAATAAGGGTTCAATACAATTAGGGTTAGGGTTAGCGTTAATGTTAGGTTAGGGTAATAGTTCAACTAGGGATTTAGGGTTAGGGTTTTGATTATGGTTCAACATTAGGGTTATGGTTAGGATTATGGTTCAATTAGGGTTTTGATTAGGAGCTACAAGTTAATATTAGGGTTAGGGTTGGAGATTAATTAGTATTAGGGTTAGGGAATTATTACGGTTAAGATTCAACTATGGTTAGGTTAGGATTCAATTGATGTTTAAAATTAGGGTTAGGGTTTTAGGATAAAGTTTGGGATCAAGGTAAGGGTTGGGGTTAGAATACAACTAGGATTAGAGTTAGGGTTACAATTATGGTAAGGGTTAATATTCAAGTTAGGATTTAATTAGCATTAAGATTAGGGTTTATATTCAATTAGGATTAGGGTTAAACTAGGGTTAAGATTAGGTTAGGGTTATAGGATAAAGCTTTGGGAAAAGGTTAGGATTAAGGTTGGGGTTAGGGTTAGGACTCAACTAAGGTTAGGGTTCAATTAATTTTAGGAACAATTAGGGATAGGGCTAGGATTAATTTTAGGCTAGGGTAAGGGTTCAAGTAGGGTTAGGTTTTAATAAGGGTTAGGGTTAGGGTTCAATTAGTATTACAATTAAAATTAAGGTTAGGGTTTAATTAGTGATATGATAATGGTTAAGGTTTAATTAGTGATATGATAACAGTTAGGGTTTAATTTAGGTTAGAGTTAGAGTGTAATTAGGATTACAATTTGGGTTCAATTATGGTTAAGGGTTCAAGTAGGATAAGGATTAGGGTTAGAGTGTAATTATGATTAGAGTTTTGGTTCAATTAGGGTTACAAAATAAATCTTTTATGTTAGTTGTAGGGTTAGGGTTAAATTAGCATTAGGTTAGAATTAGGTTTAATGTTAGGATTATAGTTAAGGTGCACTTAGCATTAGGGTTCAATTGTAGTATGGTTAGGGTTATGATTTAATTAGGATCAAGGTTCACTTATGGACAAACTAATGAGAATTTTAAAGACCTCCTACACTTTGGGCTTTGTAAGACCCAAGAAGGTGATCCCTTAATTCATTTACGACCTCTGTAGCATTATCGTAAACAACATTAACAACAACATATAATCTCATTTAATAGCTCAAAATAATAGGATAATACTGAATAGAATTGGTTGTTCATTAGTAATATCAACTATTTGGAGCATGAGATAACTACAACACATTCCACAGTGTAAAATAGTCATTGATTTACAATTTGTAGCAAGTGCTAGGTAAAGAAAAATAAAAATTGTACCATACAAATTAGTACAACTTAGATCAGTGCCATATATCCATTGAGGGAGTCAAATTCATAAACATCTAAGGGTTTATGACAGATTTAACACATAACATATAAGATCCTTGAGAACATTGCTTTACAATTTCATCAACATGTATTCTAACCCAATACTACTTATCAAATCCTTATACAAAACGTATCCACCTACAATCCCATTCAAGAAATTTGATTAATTCCTTGAATTAAAGCCAAAAAAAAAATCATACACACCACAATAGTGATATGAACGAGACAACCCTTGATTATCTTATTCAAAATTCAGATATGCATGTACAATGGAGAGACATGAGTTTGAATTAATCATTTCAATTCAAATGCCAATACTATCACAAAACACCAAATCCCCATGAATTCAAAACCTACTACAAAATGACTCAAAACCTAAATTGCATTTTCCTTAAAACCATCAAACTTTACAATTTTCTCTACAACTCTACCTAGAATCGACCAAAAAATATCTAACTTGCTAACCTATACATTTGACCTTGAAATTCTTCTTATAGAAATGAAGGAGCACACAAGCATCGGGCCAGAAAGAACACACATCACTAGCCAATTGGACTGCTGTGACATTCCAAAATTTGTTAAAATAGCAATTTCCTAAATAATCCTCTTGTTCATCATGCCTGTTAAGAATGATTGATGCAACAACAAAGCTTCAAGAATTCCATGCCAAGACTGCCACCAAAAACAAAACTGTAATCCATTGTAACTGCAACAGTTGACTTGTCAACCGTTAACAACCTACTCCTTTTTACTCCTCAGTTAAATATACATTTACCCATTTCTAGTATTCCTCATCAGTTGGCCAATTAAAATTGATTACCCCATTTACCTTATCACTATAAAGTGTATACTTAACTGCCACCTGATTCGCTTCTCTTTCAAAAGATTCAAAGAATGAACTAGTGCTAATAATTTTATCCATACAGCTCACCAATAAATAATAATCTGAGTCATCACAAATTAATCTAATTTGACAATTGATGACTTCATTTGCCTGATCCTACAATTGTCGGAGTGACCTAATATTTTCTTGCTTATCAATTATGTCAGGTAGCAACATGTGTTGCTCGAATCATCAAAGTTCTTCACCAATTCTCTGATCTTCCTACTCAAGTCATCTGGTAAGGTCTGAAAACCTTGTAATGACTTAACTAGTACTTGAGTAGGCCTTAATCATTTGGGCCTATTATTTACATCAAACCTTCAAGCTTTATACATGATGTCAAGATCATTGGCCCTAGGGATCCATATTTCAATTAATAGTACTACAACCTCCTGATCCCTATCAATATTCTTTATTGCACTTAATAATAAAGAATATAAAGAATGAATAGATGACAATTTTTCATCAAATTTCTCATTTAAATTTCTCAATACAACATTTACAACCTCCCTTTGCTTTAAGAATATTCCCTCCTTACTCACCTTCAAGGATGCTTGTAACTTTGAAATATTATGCATTAGCTACTTCTTCTAAGGATCAAAAAAGTATTCCATTTCTTCATCAATTAGCTCTAAAGTAGGGCTAAGGGAAGGAGTTTGAATGGGAGACCCTAGTGTAGACACAATAGGAGAAGCAGGAGGCACTGACCTTGATGTGGAAGGAAATGTTCTGATCCCTGGAGCACTTGATGTCTCCCCAATTTGCTTGCTCTTTAACCTGTCCACCCCAGTCTGCAACTCAACATTCCTTTGCTACATCTTGCTATATTCCTCAATTATGGCATTGTACTTCTCCATTAAGCTTTTCTTTTCAGCCTCCTCTCTTTCAACAGTCTTTTGGCCCAATTTGGCCACATTTATAGTCAAATTAGTAGCCTCAGTGGTTGAGGTCTTTGAAGCTCTCTTTATTATCAACCCTTCTCTTAGATTTGGGTTAATATCAGTAACATTCAATTTTCTCCCTTGAGGGGCCAAAGCCAAAATTGATAAAGTTTCATACTCTTCACTAAAGGAAAAATCTTGCAATCTTTCCTTGACCTCTTCTTCACAGTCTTGTAAGGGGTGCTTGGAATTCACAATAGCATTGAAAGCTACAACATCTGCAATGTCCCATTTAGGTAAAATCAAGACACCGGCTTGATTTACTAATTTTCTCCCCTCCTCAGGAGTGATGTTCTTGAACTCTTCCATTAGTTTAGCTTTCACTTCATCATCATTCTCTTGGTTTGACCTATCAGGTCTCAATTCTCTTCTCCTCTTGCATTTATCTTGATATTCTTCCAATTTCATTCTCCATACTAGTTGCAAGAAGACCAAAGTTTTTACAAATTCATTGCCATCTCTAAACTCTTTACATGCCTCCATTCTTGCATCTTGTACACATTTTCTTTTCATATCCAGAACAAAGAGAATGAATTCAGCTAGCCTAGGAGGGGAAGGCATACCCATCTACATGTCTTGGTCGGTGACAACAATCTCATCCACCAAATCCTCTTGTGATTGTTCAATTCTTTTCCTTTTAGGGCTTGGCCTTGATGGTGGTGGTGAGGGACTATTTTTAAGTGATGCATGGGTGGGTTCATGAAGTTGGTCTGCACAGCAGCCAAATGGAAAAGGGAAACATAGCAGCGGTAGCATTATAGCAGCGTTATGTTATAACTGAAAAAAAAATGAAATATTATCATTTTCTTTTCAACGTTTCTCATTATGCACGGCCAAAACCCCTCATTTTTAGATTACTTTTCGCATTTTAGGAGGAAGGACTTCTAAAAATTTCATCAAGAAAATTGGATTTTATCTACCTGAAATATAGTTACCATGACGATGATGAAGAGATCTGAGGAGGTAAGTATTATTTACTATTTGTTTGAATTTGTTAGTTTGAAATTGATTTTGTTTGTTTTAGGTTATATTTGATTTTTTTTTTGAAATCTATAGGAAATCCTACAAATCCTCAACAAGAAGAGGAGGTAAATCCTCAACAGCAAAATCTTCAACATAATCAACCTCCCCCACCATTCTCTCAATTCCCTCTTGGCTCTCAAGAAAATTTGAGGATTGAAATTGAGAACAATAGAAAACAACTTGATGATCTTATCAGTAGGTTGAGCGATCCAAATGCTTCAACCATAGAAAGAATGCTTCAAGCAAATTCATTGAAAGACATGTTAAAAAATGTAGGTGCAATCACCCAACAAATATCTGGATGGCAAAATAGGAGGTAGATAGCTAGGGCATATTATGCAGACAAATTATCATATAAACAAGTAAAAGATTTAAAAATTACTAAAAGTGATTTGTGCTCTCTATTCACTGACCCTAAAACAAATCAAAATCTTACTCTCAATGAAAAAAGGTTTTCTATTCATTGGTGCTACCATCAAGAGATTAAGAACCGTTTTTATGAAAGATGGTATATGGTCTTTGATTACCCACCGTGCAACAATTGTGAAGTCCCCCAATATTTTCTTA
>VDFB02191257.1:0-12183 GCA_007258455.2 Sequoia sempervirens
TGCCAACCAAGAAAAAATTCCTTTAAGGTAGAGCTTGCTCGAAAACATGAGATAAGACATGAGAGCTTGCTCGAAAACCATATACCAAGTGATATGTTCCTAACAAATTTGACTCATGAAAAGGGGTTTCCCCCTAAAGAAAACAAAGCTATATAATCAACAAGATAAATATAACACATGAGGGATCCACAAATCGGAGGTTAATATAGATGAGAGATAATCTAGTATGATCATGCTTGGAATTGACATCATTCCCCAAATACTTGTGGAATTACAAACACAAGGGAGGAATGAGACATAAAGGAAAAATAAAATTCTTTTGAGTCAACATGAAGGAGACCTAAATGTCTCAACACTTTGCATCATTCCCAAAAGGAAACAAAAGAACAAAAATACATTTATGACATAAAGAAGAATGAAGATACAAATAGAGGAATGTCACAACAGGTTTGCTTTCTTTGTATCCTTGCGCCAACAAGAACAATAAGGGTCATCCAAAGGAAACTAATGAACACAAATACACTCTAAGAAACACATTACGAGGAGATCACATTACATGCAATAAAAAAATAGAAAGACACAAAGGTACTATACATGCGATTCAATCTATAGCAAATTGTTTGCATCCCAATCTTGCTCATCATAAATAGAATGCAGACAATAATCTAAAGGAACTACAACAAGCGTAGTACAAGGACAAGAACCAAGTTCAACACATGGCGGGTCACTCACCAAAGGAGGATCATCATGGTTGCCCCCATCTAAAAATTCATAGATTTTTTTAATAAGAGAGATAGTTCTTTATGCTCTTGTTCTTCCATCTTATCTTCTACTTCACTATCTAAATGTTTCACAATAGGTTGCATATTGGTGTTATCAACATTATTGTAAGCACTATCATTTGATGATCCTTTTTTATTCTTTGTTTTGGCCGGGATAGGTAAGGTTTGGCTTCATGGTTTGGTGAGGGAGGTGGAGTGGATGTTAGAATTTAGTACTTGACATATATAGTTAAATAAATAAATAAATTAACATGCTATTGCTAATTTAATAAATAAATTTAGTTTTGGTAGTTATATTCCCATAAATAGTTTCATATGGGATAATGGCCTTTTAAAGGCAATACAATGTAATAGTTTTTGATGTAATGTGAATGAAGGAATTTTAATTTGAGAGCAATCTCTTTTTTTCTCTCTCATTTCAATATGGTATCATCTAGCGGGTTTCTTCTTGGACCTCTCTTCGATCTCTCTCCATTCATTTGTTTTTCTCATAGTGGTGTTTACAATGGTACTGTAGTGAAGACCATGTGCAACTGCTATTGTTTTCTACCATTCTTGTATTCGTCAATAGGTGAGTAATGTAGACATGTGCAAAACCCTTTTGACACCATCATTCATCTTCATTTCTTCTCTTTCCCTCCATCATGTTCATTCTTGCCATTGTTTAACACTCCATTGTGTTCATTGTTATCATCCCAAAAAATTAAAATTTAAAATTTATATATCCCCCAATCTATTGTAGAAGTGTGTGGACGAAAACCTGACCATGTGATTAATTTATCAGTTGCAATGTTTATTTGTCTTGGATTGGAACGTATTATACATGGCACAAGTGGTGAGGTGTTGAATTTTTAATTGATTTTGCATTCTACATTTTGTATTGAAGCGCTAAATTTCACGAAAACTTTGTATTCTATGCTACTCATACATTAGTGAAGTGTTGAACTTCATAGGCGTTTTGTATTCTAGCAAATGTCTCTTCCAACGGTTGTATTTTCTTGCAATCCCTGCTTGCCAACGATCTGCAAGAGTGAATATTGTCATGTTTTGAGAAGTACAGAGGCATCGCCAACGGTTTTTATTTAAAAACTAAATAAAAAGTTTTTCAAATGTTTTTTGTTTGAAATTCCTGTCAAGGCATGTTGTTTAGGGTTTCTTCATGACTTTTTCTTTTTCTGAAATATAAAAGTGTGGGGAATATTAAAGACACATTTTTTTCAAGGACAAATTTTATTCAACACAAAATGAATAAATTAAGCCTTTATGAAAAGTTTGATGGAAATGATTTTCACAGTTGGCAAATACATATACAATTATTGTTAATTGAAAGAGATCTCTTGGAAATTGTTGATGGTACAGTAACAAATCCAATATATACAAATAAAATTCAAAAATGGAAGGTAAAACATAAGAAAGCGCTGTCTATAATTGGTCTTAGTTTATCTAAACCTTATTTGCATCATGTAGATTTTAAAAAATCTTCTAAGGACATCTGGGAAACATTGAATACTTTGTTTGGATCAAAAGTTGATAGTGCAGAAATAACTATAAAACAAAAGTTGTATGGTTTGAAAATGAAAGAAGGTGAAGATATAGTGTCTCACATTAGTAAATTTTGTTCCTTGATAAATCAATTGGCTAGTATAAATGAAGAGATAAAGGAAAATGATGCAAAATCCATTCTTTTAAATAGTATGCCAAATAGTATGTCTCACAAGGTATTCACCTTAAGCAAAATCAATCCAAGTCTAGAAAGTATTATATCCACATTGCTTGATGAAAGAAACAAACATGTTTCAGAAGAAGAAGCTGCTTTGACTGCACAAAACAAAGCTAGTACTTCTTACAAAAAATCCAAACATATGACAAAGTTCAAACATGCAAGTGGCACATGATTCTATTGTAAAAAGATAGGGCATGTAGTACTGAATTGCAAACTGAGAGCACAAGATCTTCTTGAAGGAAAGTTGCAAGATAACACTTTGATAATTGAAGGAAAGGACCAAAGTTCAAGTGATGAAGAAATTCCACATCAAAGTGATGAAGAATATGTGTATGAATTTCTAGTTTTCCTCTATGTCAGTACTAAGGGGGGTGTTAGAATTTAGTACTTGACATAGATAGTTAAATAAATTAATTAATTAACATGTTATTGTTAATTTAATAAATAAATTTAGTTTTGGTATTTATATTCCCGCAAATAGCTTCATACGGGATAATGGCCTTTTAAAGGAAATACAATGTAATAGTTTTTTGATGTGATGTGTGATGAGTCCAGTTTATGGTTCAATTTTGATAGAGTTTATTATCCATTTGTTGTTGTTGTCATAGACTTTGATACTTGGATGTTGACCTTTTTATGATATTTCCTCAAACTATAGACATTGGGCATGAATTTATTTTAAATGACATTGACATGCTATATGAAGTATCTATGTTAATTTTACATGTGGATTAATGAATGTTACTTTAAGACAGTTACAAATATACAATTTTTTTGTGTACTAATGTTGTTATGCAGATATAATTAGAGCCTACAAAATTGAAGAAGATCCTACTAGTTGGTTGTTTGCCATAAATGTCAACAAGTTGATCATTCAAAGGTCGATGGAAGGAAGACTCTCAATGGAGGGAGATTCCTAGTTTAAATCGAAGAATTGTAACTGCCTTGTAAATGGCCTTAATTATTTGTTGAGCGAATATAGGAGTTATTGTTATGCTAAATCTGCATTCAGGAAAACATGCTTGACCAGATTCCACGCATGTATAACCTCTTTTTCACTTTTTATGCTTTCCCTAAAGTGGTGTCCTCCTAATCTATTGGAGTTGACTGCCTTGCTAGGCAGTTAGTTAGTAGTTTTTCTTCCTATAAATAAGACTTGAATTCTCCTTCTTAGAAGGTTGATTAATCTGATGTTGTACTTGCATTCTTAGTTTTTCAATAATATAGTTATGCTGCTCGATTGTACTCATGCTTTCCAATGAATAAAATGAAGTTATAATTTCCTGCATTTGAGTTTACATTTATCTTAACGGATACTCATCCAAGGGGGTCCACTTGGTGAGCATTCCATCCTTTAGTTTAGTTAGTACTTTTGTTCAACAATTAGTTAAGAATCGCAATTGTTTGTTCCTCAAGGCACTAGAATTCCATTTTGTGGACTGCTCTTGTAGCCAAAGTAGACGAGTAGTTTCTATTTGTTTGCTTTGATTTTCATTTATGTCATGCATTTCAGCTTAGTATAGCTATTGGTTGATGCTCAAAACTTATATTACTTCTTTCCAGGTAATTTAATTTCAACATTATGTCTTTCTTAGCTATAGAATGAAGATGGCTACTATGGATTGCTAGTGCACATACTGTGCTAACCCATTTCAAGTCTACGTCCCTGGGTTGACAAGTTAAATGCACCTTTATGATGATTGAGATAGCTATTCATATTAGATGTCCAATCTTTGAATCAAAACTTTAAGGGATTAGTTGTTAAATCATTGTAGGAGGCCAACATTTTTGGCACTATTGCCGAATGGTGTCAAACTAGGGAGTTCTTTGGAGTCATTGGTAGTTTTTTCTTGATGTAGTATTTCTAAAAGTTTCACTCTTAGTATACCCCTCACTTAGGAAAGTAATGATCCACTATTATTTTACCAATTCTTTGTGTGAGTTGGCTGATATTGAGTTGATATTATATGCATAAAGGAAGGAGGAGAGATGATCATGGGAGATTCCTTTCTAATAAGCCTGATCCATTCTAGCTAGTTGAGCATAAGAATCTGCCAAGAAAAGAAGAAGATGAAGAGCCACACCCCTTTTTCTAATGCATTTCCTGATCTGACCAATTCTAAAATTTCCTCTAAAGACCAAAATCAGATTGAGAATCCCTTTGCTTTGGAACTCCATCAGGTAGGCATGGGTGATGTACAGAAATAGACCTAACCAACCAGACATTTTCCTTTTCCCCATTGCTCATCAAATGAAGGATAAAAAATATCCCTTCTTTAGTCCTTCCTAAGTTCTATGGACTTGTCATAGAAGATCCTGATACTTTCTTGTTCGAGTTTGATATACTTTGTAGGAGTTATGACTATACCACTAATTCCCATAGGCTTAATTTGTTCCCTACCACCTTGAAAGAGGTTGCATTAAGATGTTTTATGATCCTACATAGAAATACTGTGGAGACTTGGGATGACATGAAGACAAAGTTCCTTGAAAAGTACAAGGAATATTGCAGGGGCAATGACATGAGGGGAGATGACATTTTTAGGATGCAGCAAAAGGAAGATGAGAGCCTAGAGGATTACATTTCAAATTTTTTGTTTTTCCTACAGAAATCTCCACACCATACACTCAATGAAGAATCACAAAAAGTGTTTTTCCACAATAGAGGTGTGGTAGTTGCATTTGGTTCCTTGGACTGATGGGAGGAGGAGATGTCACTTAAAGTTCCATGCAGGAGGGATATCAAGAAGATATGTCAAAACTATTCTAGGGAAGCTTCAAAGAAAGGGAGGGCTTACCAATCCTCTATGGGTAATTCATCTACTAGTGGAGTTTCAAGAATGGAGATTACTCACTTACTAGAAAATTTCAAGAAAGACACCATAAACAATCTGGCTACTCAGTTGGATGCACTTCAAGTAGGGAAGAAACAAGAGGAGGTAGAGACAATGTTGGCAGAATATTGCCCTCATTGCAGACAAAAGAAGGACTACAGATGCAAGACGGTAGCTAATATTGATAGTAAGCATATTCCACCTGAATTCAGGCCAATCCAGGGTGAAGATTACCAAGTCTACTACATTGTACAAAGGAGGCCATGGGCTCCAAGACAAGGTATGCCACCAAATCCACTATCTTTTGTTGGGCCATATTTTAATTCTTATTCATCTGGTAACCAATGGTAGCCCCCATATCCATCCAATTATGAAGGATATCCACCATAACCTTGGAATAGCCCTTCAAATGCTTGGCTCAATCACCAAAAATCTCCACCCCAGTGGCAACAACCTCAGGGGAATTGGCAGTAGTTTCAAGGAAATTGGCACTAAACATCTCAATGGAAGGGAGGACAACAATGGCCAAACTAGATAACTAATTACATGCAACCACCTTCTCATCCCCAACAACCTGTTGTAATGTCTCCTCTTGCTAGTTCAAGTTCAAATCCACCTAAACCTACTCAGCTACCAACTCATCCCACACCTAACCCAAATAACAAACCACATCAATAGTTAGTACACTTTGTTGATCCAAATCAATTCCCTGCATATGTTCTGAGTGTAAGTGACATCAGCCACTTGTGTTTAGGAACTACTTTTCCAACCCCTTCCACACCCATTATTACTAAGATTCCTATGGAAGTAGAGGAGCATTTGAATGACCTCATTCAGCCAAGTGCACCTAAAAATCCTAAATCGAGATTCAATCAAACCAAATTAGAGCCAGAACCACCACATTTCCTCTCAGGAGGTTAGAGTGGCACTGTGAAGAGAAGGAGAACCAACCTTTAGAAAATCTACCGTCCAACTTTAGGCATACCCTTGTATCCAAGATACCTTATCTTCCAAGCCACTGGAAATATGTTCTATACACTTAAACGAACAAAGGAAGCTATACCTTGGAATCGGGCAAGAAGAAGAAAAGACCCCTATAGTTCATGCTTGGGTGGAATGGGTTAGCTAACTGTCAGCGTAGCTGAGAGAAGTGGTGTTCCCAAATATAATGACCCAGGGATTCATGTGGTAGGAGTTGTTATAAATGGGATCCAAATAAAGAATGCTCTGATTGATTTGGGAGCAGCAATAAATGTAATGACAAAGGATATCCTACAACAACTAAATGTTGCAAGCATACGACCTACTTCTACTATCCTACATCTTGTTAATAGTTTCACCGTTTAACCTGATGGTATAGTGGAGGATCTTGTGGTAACTCTAGAATCTTGGGAGTATTCAACATATTTCATGATTCTTTCTCATAAAGATACACTAGGCAAGTACCCCATTATTCTAGGAAGGCCATGGTTAGCGACAACATATGCCTATATTGGATGTTGGATAGGAGACATAACCATCTCTGATAAAGCACCGAAAATCTTGTTCTCTATCCTCCTTCTTAGCCATCCCATGATATGGATAATCCTGTATGGCCACATGTTGGTGAAGAGGCCAAGGAAATCAATTTTGCTTTGATGTTAAGCCCCGAGGATTCTTCATGGAAGCCCGGGATAGAAATGGAAATTATTGTAACATGAGTGAGAACCATTATAGGGTAGGGAAGACTCATCCTCATCATGCATCTTGTATATTTGATCCGGTGGGAACACTTATGCTCACAGCTCTTCCCTAAAACCAAAGTGCTACACAGCCTTGGCAGGTATGTCTGTACATTTTTTGCCACATGAACTCAAATTGCCAAACTGTTGGTGGCTTACATCTGAGTAGGAGTTAACTACACAGGGTGCAAATTATGGGAAGGAAAATATACAAATATTAATATCGATTGAGTAAGACGCGTTAATGCATTGCTCTAGAACTTATTTAAAGGACCCACTGACATCACATTTTGCATGGTACTATCTAGCAAATATAGAGAGTTGGGACTAAACACACTTGCTGTTGATTACATAAGAATGGTACACACTAATTAGAGACAACCACAAAGAAGAATTAAATACGATTAGATGGGGGTTGCCAAAAGGGAACTACATAGAATTCTAGTGTAGAGTTTATCACCCATTTCAGATAGCCAGTGGGTGTCTCCATTGGTGATTGTTCCCAAAAAGAGAGGGAAGTGGCGAGTTTGTGTTGAGTACATGGAACTCAATGCTACCACCAAAAAGGGCCATTTCCCCCTTCCTTTCATAGACCAAGTTTTGGACTCACTTGCAGGAAAGCAATACTTTTCTTTTCTAGATGGATTCAGTGGGTATAACTAGATCCAAATTGCACCTAAGGACCAAGAGAAGACCACCTTTACCTGTCCATGGGGGACTTATGCCTACTCGGTACTTCCATTTGACTTATGTAATGCACATGCAACTTTTCAAAGGGCAGTCATTAGCATATTTTTAGACATCTCTCATGATTGCATGGAGATTTATATGGATTATTTTACTACCTACGGTGCTGATTTTAATGAAGAATTGGAAAATCTTAGGAGAGTCTTAAAGAGGTGTGAAGAACATAATTTGTCTTTAAATAGTGATAAATGCTTCATGATGATGTAGGAAGGTGTAGTCCTTGGCCACTACATCTCTCACAAAAGAATTCAAGTAGATCCTTCCAAGATTGAGGTGATCACCAACCTGCCTATTTCTTGGGACATGTAGTTTACTATAGGAATTTCATCAAAGACTTTAGCAAAATGGCAACACCATTGTACACTCTCCTAATGACAGAAGATTGTGACAAGGCATTTTCTAACTTGAAAGTAGCTTTAACTCATGCTCCTGTACTCAAAGGTCCTAATTGGGAACTTCCTTTCCACATTCATACAAATGCACTAGAATATGTTATAGGAGTAGTCTTAGGATAGAAAGAAGGAGCTATCGAAAATGCTATTTATTTTGTCATCAAAAATTTGCGAGTTGAATTCAACTATACAGTGACAGAAAAACAAATGTTGGAAATGGTCTATTCCCTTAACAAATTCAAGCACTACATAATAGGCTATTAGATCTTTGTGCACACATACCATGCATTCATTAGGTACCTCATGAATAAACCCATGATATCAGGGAGGCTAGAAAGATGGTTATTGTTGATGCAGGAGTTTGACATAACCATTGTTGATAAACCAAGGAAAGCCAATGTTGTTGCAAACTTTCTTTCAAGGCTGACTACATTAGAGGATAATCAAGTTATTGATGACTCTTTCCTTGATGAACACCTATTTTCCATTAGTGTGCAAACACCTTGGTATGCTAACATAGCTAATTATCTGGTCATAGGGAGAGTTCCTCCTCATTTCTCTCCAAAAGAAAGAAGGGTCCTCATTGAAAAATCTTTTCCTTTTTCATGGATTGCTAGATGTCTGTTCTACATTGGACCAGACCATGTCATGAGGAGATGTGTGAGGGAAGATGAGACATATGATATTCCACATGCATGTCACAATGAACCCTGTGGAGGGAATTTTGCAGCCAAGAGGACAACAATGAAGATTTTGAACACATGATATTACTGGCCCACACTCCACAAGGATGTAGGGAAATATACAAGGAAATGTGATAGATGTTAGAGGATGGGCAAGCCAACTAGGCTCCCGATAGGATGCCTTACACCACTGAAGTGAAATTCAATCCTCCATTTGATAGAAGTGGGAGTTGGATTTTTAGGACCATTTAGTCCTCAAAATCAGGTAGGTAAATCCTATATATCTTAATTATGCATTGATTATGCAGCTTAGAGTACAGGTAGAGGATTAAGGCCATAAAGCATGCAGGGGAGATAATGAGTTGCAAAATTTCTTTGCTAGAGTTTTCTGCATGAAATATCGGGTTCAAGAGGGTAAATATGCTTGATTAAGGGCTCAATTCACCTCCAGCCCTTGTACAATAGCAGTCAATGGAATACAGCACTTAAGGCACATGAAGTCTACTCCATACCCCTCAGAGCCCAATATTGCGAAGTTAGGAGTATTAACAGAAGTAGAGCCATTGCCAGCCAAAATAGTGGCTATCCATAGGAAGGATTGGGAAAATAGGCTTCCAGAAGTTGTTTGGGCCTATAGGACTACCTGGAAAACCACCACAAACTTCACTCCTTTTGAGTTTTTGTATGGAAAGATAGCTATGATGCCCATTGAATTTGAGCATAAGACTCTTAGGACTGCACTAGACTTAGGGATGGATATCTCTGAGGCACAAAAAGATAGAATTATGCAGTTGAATGCTTTGGATGAGATGAGGAAGACAACCTTGCATCACACAGAGGTAGTGCAGAATTAGAGAATAAAGTGGCATGACAAATTCATAAAGGACAAGAAATTCTAGCCAGGTGACTGGGCACTAGTCTATGACTCAAGGTATCAAGATAATGCAGGAAAATTGCAGACAAGGTGGTTAGGACCATATGAGGTTGCTAAAGTCTCCCCCAATGGTGTTGTTCAACTCACTACTATTGACCCTATGAGATTCAAGCTACTTTTCAATGGTCATCACCTAAATTTGTATCACAAGACAACTTCTAAGGAGGAATTCCTACAACAATTCACTCAGCATACAACACCCGAACTTCCTGCAGCCAAAGGAAGCATACCTAGTGTCCCTCCTCCTGGCTAACTAAGGTACGTAACTTGTCATAATGAAGAGGAAACGCCCACTCTTGTAAGAGTCCGCGCTTTACGCCCATTCCACCCGCCGCCCATCCATCTCCTGCCCTCTCTCTTCCATCACTCTGTCATAACTTCACTTCATTCCATCTCCACTTTCATTAATTGCTCAACTAACTTCTTAAAAGGTGGTCGGTACTCTCTCCATAATATTTGCAATAGATCTTCCAAGAATTCAGGTACGTGCATATCAATTTGCTACATCTTAATTGTCTTTTAGTACATTCATTTAATTACTATACATTAATATAGACATTCTCCATAGCATGTAATTATTTCCTACCCCTATCAAATCGTCATTACTACATCACATGTGAGGACACATGCTCAAATTTACGTTGGGGGGGAGTGTGAATACAATGTCCACATGTCTGTCCATGTTGGTCCATGTCAGAAAATTTAAATTGAGCTAATCTAAATCCCGAGTGAGGTGACAGCTTGCATGTGTGAGATGAAACCACACCACCGCCATTTTTTTATTGTATTCTTCATTTATTACTCTTTACTTCCTTTATTGCTTATGTCATAATCCTAAGCCACCAAAAAGGTAAAATCCAAACGACATTGGCATAGGGAATTCAACAATGTTGTACGAAGGTGAAATTTGGCTTTCAAATGAAGATTGTAGGAAGGGAAACTTTGTAGATTGATTGTTTAATTGTAGATTGTTGAACAATGTGAGGTGGGTTAATTAGAAATGAACCCACGATTCATGATGTATTATTGTAGGATGCACCTTTCCAGGTCGAGTTCAGAAACTGCAAGTGGTTAGATTATTTTTTGAAGCTGAATGATTATAATGAAGACGTTGCATTGGAATTTTCCCAGACATTGTCTGAAGGAAAGGCCATAGTAAAAGGGTTGGCGGTAATAGCTACTAAAGAGAGGATTGTAGAAGTTATAGGGTTTCTTTTCGATAGTGAACATTACCCTACTACCAGAGACGCCAAGTTAGCTAGGGCTAAATTTATAGAACCTGGTGACCCTCCATTGAATGTGGACAAGGTGCGAAGACAACCTCTCTACCTGAGCCATGAAAGCAAGTAGTTGTTTACATTGTGAATTACCTTACTTGTGAAGGTCGTCAATTGAACCTACATTCTATGCACTTCAAACTCCTGAATCATATGAGGCATGGGAGAAGAATGAACATGCCAAATTTGTTGTATTACCTTCTTTTAATCATGGTGGTCGAGACCAAAAAAGGTAGGGATAATTCCATTTCCCACCATTGTCTGATCAAATTATTAGTAGAGAAGTCTCTGCATGATGTGTTTGATATAACTTGGAAAGAATTCTTAAATATTGATCAATTTAGACTAGAGCATTTGTGACCTAGGTTTTTGTCTCAACCTCATAGGACTAGGAGGAGAGTGATTTTTTTTTAGGCCACTCCTGGAACCTCAACTTTTGGCGCAGGCCCTAGTGTAAACCTTCCTACAGCTAAACCAACCATAGAGATTAGCTTTTCTGAGACAAAACATTTAGACAAAGAAAATTCCTCTTTAGATTCTGATGATGATGTCCCTCTTGGCATCCTAATTCAAACTAGGGCACAAAAGAAAGAAGCAGAAATAAGGAAGGGAAAAGCTAAAAAGAAAATGGCAAGAAAAGAACATCAAGCTTTAAGAAATGGAAGGTTGACACTGTTCTTCCTACAGCTGAAGAGAAACATGAGAGCCCTCCTAGAAAACAAAACCAGTTAGACCAGCCGTTGGTATGTCTCCATAGGGAATCCCTAGGACTAGAGAAGCATCATAGGAGGACACAGAAGCCCCAATGGGGAAGGTGAACGTTGAGGAAAAGGACATATTTGAGGAAGTGGAAAATATAAGGTTGGCAGAGCTTGTTGCCATTGTAGAACAAGTTGAAAGTCAAGAGTATGAGAAGAATCAAGAGCTCCTACAACAAGATCAAGAGCCAGAGCAAGAACCCCTATAGCCAGAATTGGGAGAACAATTAGTACCCCTGTAGCCAAAATTGGCTGAATAATTAGAACCCATGTAGTTGGGGCCACATGAAGAGCAAGCATTAGTCCTAGTAATTTTTTTGGTAGGAATACAT
>VDFB02191258.1:0-12058 GCA_007258455.2 Sequoia sempervirens
ACATAAATAATTAAATATATACTAGTATATATAAATATACAAAATTTGTATATATATATATATATATATATATAATTTATATTTAAACCCATAAATCAATATATAAAACAAAGGTACAACAACAGGCCAGGAATTAAATATATAGTCACACATATATACCTATATAATTATATTTTCAAAAGAACAACGAAATCAATTTAAAGCATAGTTTATTTTGAGAATCACAATATTATTTCCTCAAGTGCCAGATTAAACAAATATTCACAGAACAAATTTTTACAAACAATCTTTATTTAATATCTACAGTAACTTTCACCTTTCACTAATTTCTCTTTTCTAAGGTTTCATTTTCCTTTCACCAATTAATCTGATTATATTTAACTAAATATCTAGATGTTTATTTTGCAACACAGATTCATCCAAGACATAATTTCCTATTTCTGTTGCAGATTCAGATAAATCAAAGGTGGAGAAAGAAACCTGGAATCTTGTGCTTATTTAAAATCTGATGATGTTTGGTTGTTTTCCGACGGCCTCTATGATGAGCTCCTCGTTCCTGCTTCGTTGCCTCCTCTTCAGAATACCGCGCTCAAATCTCCAACTTTACTCAGAGGACTCTCGCTCCAAGATTTTTTTTTCAAACAAAATAATGAAAATATTTTCCCTTCAAAAAACTACAGAAAATTTCGTCAATACCTCCCTATTCACTTGTGCAACTCCTCTCTCAATAATCCTCTGTGTGTGTCCAAAAACCCCCTAAAATTTTCAATTAAAAGTCAAATAAAAGATATTACCCATTGCTTTCAAAAGCTCATAAAAATCATAAATAAAAGCAATTATACTTTTAAAAGCAAGTTTTTTCATTTAGATCCGAGTTTTCATTCGTTCTAACATCTTTTCCAAACTTTTATTTAATTCTTTTTCTATTCTTCAATATTTTTTTGTTTTAATCAGCTTTTGCAAGCTTTACTTGCAAGGCACATTATCTAGTTAATTTAAATAATTTATTCTAACAATTATCCTCAATAAAATAATTAATTAAAAATAATAAACACTATTTAATATTTTAATTATCATTTAATAAACTCATGACTTTTAGAAACATAAATAAAACATTTAAAATTTTAAATACCATTTAATCTAATATTTTAATAACTAATATTACCCTTATTTAATTAATTCAATCTCCACATATAAAATACCATTAGAAGCCCTTGTCCTATCTTTCTCTTCCGACTCCTTAGCCAGACTACCTGCACATCTCAGGTGAGAATGGAGGGGTACTACATCCTCCCCCCCTAAAACTTGACTTACTCCTGGAAGTCACATGGCTCAAAATGGAAACATAACCACATTAGTAACAAAATTTCTCTAATCTATAATTGATGTACACCCTCTTTCTGAATCATTGCAATTAGAATCACTATTCGGCTTCTCATTTCAAAACAATATCTTCTTAACTACTTTTATTTATAATTCCTTGCATCTCTTAAAATAACATACTTGGTTTCGGCACTAATAACAAAGCAAGTACTCTTATCAACTCAATTTTCCATTTACACAACAAGCATCTTCAAAATATCATAGAAAGAAAACACATCAATGATTACTTGAAATTAACAAAATTACACACCATAACATGATTCAGTAACATATTTTAAGTCACCATTTATGATTCTCAATAATAACCAATCTATTTTATACCACAGAGTCACAATACATTCACATTTAACACAGCATGGTTATCCCTCTTTTACATCAGTAAACAACACATAAGAAATATACATCTATCACATACATACACAATCACATCACTGGTAAAAGCACATCACAAGGCTACACAAGGGTCCATCTGGACGCCGGAAAGCAGCATACTAATCCATGATACATAATCCATGAGCCAAGAGCCAATATCCATCTCACATAATCCATACCTCACACTCAGTGGCTTGATGGTGTTAGGCCACACACACATGGTGAGACCATCCAAACAAGACCACTATGACCCATCTCTTGTTGTACAAGGTGGTTAGCCTCCAAGAGATAGTCATCACACATAGGTGGGTAGTGGGTCCTAGCTATAAAATAGCCTCACATACCCCCATCCTCAAGGTTCCCTGCGTCTACTTCCTCGCATACACTCACCAAGTCCGCCTCATACGTCCTTGGAGAGGAATCACAATACAACACATAGCCGACCTCGAAAACAATAAGGATAAATTAGTTTAGCCACCAAAGTCATAATTAAAAGAAAACAAAATTCAATTTCAACAATAAAGAAATAAATGTGCACAATTTCAACACTAAATCAAATGTAACCACGAGGGCTATGAGCAAATAAAATCACAAGGTGTGGCTAAACCATCACAATCAAATATACAAAGTGTCGGCTTTCACAATCACTAGAAAATCATCCATAATTATAAAGAAAGTTCACAATCTTAGAAATTGCACTATACAACACTGCATAACTAAATACTAGCCACCAAACGAGGAAGGAGGGAACAACGTCCAGCTATACAATAGCCCCCATGTGGTGCGGAGTGAGCACGCCATCCACATGACCCAGAGTGTGCTCCTCGGCTACACTCTGCCTCGCATCGTCACGCGACATGGACTAACCAAGTGGCCCTCGCACTCCTTGGTTGCCCGCATAGGATGTGCACCTCGGCCTCCATCCTGCATCGCATCTCAGTGCGGCGTGGTCATACACCAGTCGGAGAAGGCACGTACTGGTCATATGCCGCATGGCAGTGTGTCCGTGGCTCCGCGGAAGTAGGCACGCGCTAGACACACCCCGCATAGCGATACCTCGTGGAGAAGGCACGCGCAGGTACTCGCCGTCGCCAGAGGTATACATGGCCAGGACCTACCCATATGCTAACCGACCCAAACACTGTCGAAAGCAAACATGAGTATCCCTCTACAAATGTGTGAGGCCCCATTACGCTCATCACACAAGTAGGCTATCATAGCACATCTCATAGTGCACCATCACGTGTCTAAGCACGTGGCATCGTGTCCTCGAGCCCAGCTCGCTACCATCAACAACACGGCATCATCACCAGCACTGTGTCGGAACATCAGTGGGGTGTGGCATCGTATCCATTGCATCATGTCGGAACATGTGCAAATACGGTGTATGCAATACATATATGGGCATATCAATATGGGGCTACTCGAGCTTCACCTCTCATATGGACGAGGTTCACTCGCTAATGTCAGCTCAGCGTCCCTATGGACGGCCAGACCAATACTAACAACCAATGCTGCTATACTCAAAACTGTGGGATTTAGGCTGGCACATATGAATCAAGTACCCTGACCCATCATAAGGGGAAGTAGTGAGTACGTTTCCTCGGGATCGGTTGAGCTAAGAATACTCTGCGTCGCAATATGCGTACGCTACACACTCCGCCCAAGGAACTTTGTGGCTGCTACTACCCCTTCACAGATTGAGGGACTGGAGAACCAAAAGAAAAGAATCTGTGAAACTATCTTTTGGCTACTCATATATAAATTTCAACCACACGTGGGTTGGCCCTCAATCAGGTAACAAACATGCGACACATGAATGGTATGGTTATTTCCACACCAAGAAAAACAATAGTTTTCCCATGGATGGGTACATAGTATCACCATCGCATGGCACACAAGGCAAGCACAGGGTACTCACAACACTCAATCAATGCACAGTTACTGGCTTCTCACATTTACAGGGGTTACAATTACATGCACAACTCCATTACTCTTCCAAAGATCACATTCCATAAGTACTATTTTCCATATATCTCATGATGCTACAAGCCAATATCATGATTACTATGATCACTTAACAACTCCAATTAATAAATTCACATTCACCTCTATTCATTCAATATAACATTTTTGCCTTCATAACATATGCATAAGTAGACTAACTTTTCTTCTAGAAAGAATATATAAACCGGACAACATAATGGGCTCATATGAAGCGAGAGTGCCCAGTGTTAGAACCTTGTGCTCTGATACCAAGTTGTAACGCCCGTCATGCAACCCAGAGAACACAGACAAAGCAAACAATTTTTTTATTTTTTTTTTAAACATTACAATTGAACATACAAGATCACTAACCGTAAACACATAACACATTACATTACACTAGTACACTTAGTTATCTGGGGCACGCGAGGTTACTTCACAAACAACTAACAATGAAAACAAAGATAACAACAACCCAATTCACCACTTGTAACTATATTCAATGATCACACAAGCTACACGAAAAGATAGAAGTGATTTATTAACTTTGGCAATAGAGTCTACTTACTTAGGTCAGCTTAACATACCTCTTACATTCTATTTTATCGACAAGTCCTTGCTCCCAATACCTATACCTTTAAGGTCTACATGACTTGGCACACACATCAGATCAAAGATAGTTAGCACATGATCACTAAGAGAAGCTATATAAATCAATGGTAGTTTTTACGTTATCAGAAATAAATGACAAATCTCAAACAAGACTCAGGAGAATAGTCCTAGGGGCCCGACCTAATGCCTCGGGAGCTCATCACTCGATGGCCTTGCCTACGTATATAATTCACAGAGGCACCGTAGTTCGACAACTTGAGCTGCTCCAACTCATTGACTGACCAACCAAGGGTTCACTCATAAGACTTTCAAGGAGGAATCTACCCCAACACAAAAGTAACACAACACCACAAATACACACTAACCTCAAACCCCTATTCATAAGCATTATGTGACCCATACAAAATTACATACTAGAAGAGTGGGTATGCAACCCTTTCTAGGGTCCATCACCCCAGACAGTTTCTTAGGCGGCTGCCACCCACTAAGGTGAAGCCAAAGACTGATGAACTAGGTAAGCATATTCTTGCAAAAATAAAATAAGAATAACCTACTCAAATAATTATTCATACTTGCACAAGAAAGGTCACAAGGCATAACAACATTCCCTTTTAGCAAGACACAAACAAAGTGACAATATTAAACTAACTTAGTCTCTTAATCCAACTCTAATTTATTACTTTAATTAAGCATTTATTTGTCTACACATAGAATAAGCTAAGCTTTTGTAATTACTAAAAATTGACTAAAAATATCAAATTAACCCTTAAATGCACGTATACACATAATGCACAACCACTAAAGAACCATAAACATTCAGATACAATTTTATCCATTCGTTCAAAAAGTAATTTAAAGACAACTAAAGAAGTTACCTGAACATATTTCCTAAATAATCCAACAATCACTTAAAATCATCTTTTATGTTTTGCTAAGGACCAAGAGCAATAACTTTCAAAGTAAATTTAAGTCCTCATTACATTTTATATTCAACGTAATAATTACCCTTAACTTTTAAAGTATATTAGACCCTCTTAAAGAAAACATAATTAAATGATATAATTCAATCAAAATAATTAGATTTCCACAATCCATAAGAGATGAATAGCTGCTTTTGATTCGCATTGTGTAAGCTTTTTTGAATCAACGTTTCGAATCACACTGTGATCCATCATCAGGATAGAGAGCTCAAGGATATGAAAATTTGTTGCAGACCTAACAGGTATAAAAAGAGGCAGAAGAAAGTTAGAGGGATAGGAGGCACAAGGCCCAAGGGATGGCAAGCTAGAAAATTAATAATATAGAAATTAAAAAATAACATAAAGGAGACAACTGACAATTAAAAAAAAAACCAATGACCCTACAAAGAGATGATAATAATAAGGGTGTGTGAAAAAATTTTAAAGAGATGATTTGAGTATTACGCAAGGAAAATAGCTGACAATTAAAAGAACCAATGACCCTACAAAGAGATGCAAACAAAAGAGAGGGAGAACTCAATAATATAGTAACAAATAACTTGATATATTCGATAAATTCAAGAAAATGATAAACCCAAAAGTAACAAAAAAGGAAATCCAATACATTCAAATATTTAAATATGTTAACGAGTTTAAATGTGTTACTATATTTAAGTATGCTAAGTATATATTGATTAATAATGTAAAAAATATTAATTAATATTTGAATCTTTTGATCTTTATTAATATATTTTTCAATTAATATTTAAGTATGTTACATAAATATATTTAAAGAATTTAATATTTTAATATATTTAACTATATAAATATATTTGTACAAATTAAAAATATGAATAATATTTAAGTATATTAAATATATTAATATATTCAATTAAATTAAATATATTAATATATTAAATTGAAAAAATGTTAATATATTTACCAAATTTTAAATATCTTGATATATTTTAATTAATATTAATCTAATACATTTAAATATATTAATATATTAAGATAATTAAATATTAAGCAATGATAATATATCACATGTTTTAATATATGTTTTAAGAAATGTTTTAAATATTAAAAAATGTTAATATATAATATGTTTTAATATATTTTTGTAATTATATATGAATATATTTGCGCCAATTAAAAAATATTAATATATTTAAGTGTATTAAATAAATTAATATGTTAAGAGTATTAAATATATTAATAGGTTTGGGTGTATTAAATATATTAATATATTTAATCGCATTAGATGTATTAATATATTTAAATAATTTGCATTTGTTAATATATTAAAAAGTTTAAATATCTTAATATATTCAAAGATATTTAAATTATATGATTGACCTATATTGATTTCCCTAATATATATAATTAGGTTAATATATTTGATATTTAAGACATTTAAGATATTTAATATATTTACTAATTTAACATATTTTAATTCTAAGTATATTGACATAATTTAAATATGTTAAATTAATATATTCATATGTTGAGTACAACAATATATTGAAATATATTAAAATTATTTATGATGTATTATTGATTAGATAAATTAAGTATAACAAAGTATTGAACAAATTAAAATATTAAACAAATAAATTAATTAATAGGAATATTTAATAGATTAATATACTAGAAATGACAATATATTCATATAGGATAAATAATATTTGATAGATTAATATATTGGAAATGATGTTGTATTAATATAGGATAAATAATATCGAAGAAGAGGAAGAACACTAACAAAGGAGGAAGAAAGAACAAAAGCGAAGAACACTAACCAAGGAAGAAGACCTTAAGAACCCCAAAAAGAGGAGAACAAGGCAAGTGACCACGACCCTAAAAGAAGGGACGGAAATAAGAGAGCCGAGAGGGAGGGGTGACAGGACAAGAAAGATAGGGGAGAGGGGAGGGGAACAAGATGGGAAAAAACAAAGCGACAAAGATGGGGAAAAAACCAAACAAAGGCAAGAGATCTTAGAGCCCCAGAAAGGAGGGGGAAAAGAGGGATGGGGGACAAGGGCAAAGGAGGGGGAGGGAGGAAAGCGACAGGGAGGGACAAGGGGGGGTTACGATCGAGGGGGATGGAGGTTTTTAAGGAAAGACAAAAGAGGCTTCCAAGAGAGACTTAAACTCCACCCTTCATCGCGATTAAGGTTGTTGGGGTGATTGATGATTTGAATGGCTTCTTTGAGCTTCCTCTTGTGGAAATTATCTTCAATAAACAAGATTTGAGTGTTTTCTAAACAAATATGGTGTTTGGTTGAAGAGGAGTGTTCGGCTAGGGCTGATTTTAAAACACGTTCATGATTAATGTCAGCACCGTGCTCTCTGATTCTTGTATTGAATGAGCGACCCGTTTCACCAATATAGGGAGTGCCACAAGAGAAAACCACTTTGTAGACTCCAGAGTTTTGATATAAGTTTTTAGGGTCTTTGAGAGGCGGGATGTAGTTTCTTAGTGTAGAAAAGGGCTTAAAAGCACATCGAAGACCTTTTTTAAGAAGGATTTTTGAGATTTTATGGGAAATGCCTTCCACAAAGGGTAAGGAGGCACTAGGGATACAGATAGGTTGTGAAGAGGGGTTGGATTTGGAGGAGATAGAAGAGAAGAAACGACGTTTGGAATGGTTGAGGGCTCTGGAGATTTGTTTATTGGTATAACCATTTAGCCTAAAAACCAGGCGAAGATGCTCCAACTCTTGGGTTAAGTTTTCTTCATCGCAGATACGATAGGCTCTTGTGGCAAGAGTTTTCAAAATTCCAAATTTTTGGCTGGGATGATGATGATATAATTCAATTTTACTCTAACAGCTGAATTGCCTTTTTCCCTTAAGTATAGAAACAATATAACCAAAAGATAAGTAACAAAGACTATAGCAAGACAACTATTTATTCCTTCTTTATGAAATCATCACTACAATTTATTTGTTCTTTAAGAAGTCATCTAAAAATTATTAAGGGAAAACATATTCTTACCTCAAAATCAAATTACCTTTCTTTATAAAATATAATTAAAGATTACAGTAATACTTGAAATCCTAACCCGATTAACTTAATTAGATCTCCTAGTTATCCATAATTTACTTCAAAATTTTCTAATAGATTTCCTCTTTAGTCTAAACTCTAATATCCCTATTACCCCTTACTCTAATACTTTATTAACCTTATTCCCAATATTTATTTCACCAAGCAATTTACTAAATAATTAACCTACGCTTGCTAATTTAGTTAACACAAAAGGGGAGTCTACATCTTTTAACCCTAATCTAACTCATTCTCCTAAACTACCTATCTATCAATTCCCAATGTGAACATTTAGTGTCCAATTAATAATATTTTACTTTTATTTCCTTTAAGACATTCCTTAATATTACTTTCTTTAAAATGCAATAAATAATTATTTAATCTAACACGTAAACATTATGAAAATGTGTTCCTATATTTGTATGGTTATGCATCTTTATGAATTGTCAAAATTATAATTGAATTAAGGTTTCTAAGGATGAATCTCTTAAATTAACTCTAATAGAATGAAAAGACTAAATGCAGGATTAAAGGTAAGATAACCAACTTTCTAATTTACATTACCAATTAATTATGAGCGCAAGGGTAACTTCCTTTATTAACTAACTTTCATTTATTCAATAACTCAAGTATATCAATCTTTCTATACTCATTGTTTTTTTTTTCCCTTGTACTATCTATTTATAAACACATGTAATTAATAAAATAAATAAAAATAACATAAAAACAATAATATTCTTCCTTAATATACACCATTATACAAATATGTATATAAAAGATCATTTCCTATACTTAAGCTCATCGAAATCTTTAGCATGCCATGCAAAAAACCGAAACACTATTTTAAATGATAGGGTTGGTCCACCTAATTATGGATAAACATATAAACTAACACAAACGCAAGATCGCCCAATGAATTAAGACATATATATATATATATATATATATATATATATATATATATTTTTAAAATGCTTGCTCAACCAATCATATAATAAAATAATGTTCTCCAAACTATAAATACCTATAAATAAACGTTATTCAACATTTTGAACAAAATACCATCATTACATTTTAACAATGTAATAAAAATAATTTTAAATCAAATAATTCTAATTCACCTTTTAAAATAAAATAATATTAAATACAATTATTATAATTATTATTATTTTTGTATCAAATAAATTGTAGTTATACTATATAATAACATGAAACAAATGTACATCCCAGATCATTAAATTAATATATATATATATATATATATATATTAAATTGAATTGAATTTAATTTAAATTAAATTAAATAAAACTTAACAAAACAAACTCGGCTGCCGTTAGCCTTGCAAGGATCAAGGCCGGGTAGCCTCGCAAGGATCACAGACTGCTAGCCCTCGCAAGGATCAAGCAGACAAGAAATTCTCCTTTACCCTATGCAGCTCAAATGCCACGAAAGATGCAGTGGGGGAGGTTCGCCACGCCGCCCTCCCTCAACTCCAAATTATTAATTTTTTTTTTAATTTCTTTTAAATTTTATTTTATAATATCAAAAACGCTTATAGCTATGGCGGAGCAAGATACTCTAATCTCTTTGGCCACAAAATTTCGATTTCGATAGCATATTTTCAAAGGAACTCGAAAATAAAATAAAACTACATAAATAATTAAATATATATTAGTATATATAAATATACAAAATTTGTATATATATATACACATATATATAAAATTTACATTTAACCTTATGAACCAATATATAAACCAAAGGTACAAAAACAGTAAACAGTCCAGAATTAAATATATTTATACTTTGCACATATGTACATATATAAATATATTTACAAAAGAATAACCAAATTAATTTAAAGCTTGGTTTACTTTGAGCACCACAATATTATTTCCTCAAGTGCCAGGGTAAACGAATATTCACAAAATAAATTTTTACAGACAATATTTAATATCAACAGTAACTTTCACTTTTCACTAATTTCTCTTTTCTAAGATTTCATTTTCCTTTCACCAATTAATCTGATTATATTTAACTAAATATCTAGATGTTTATTTTGCAACACAGATTCATCCAAGACATAATTTCCTATTTCTGTTGCAGATTCAGATAAATCAAAGGTGGAGAAAGAAACCTGGAATCCTGTGTTTATTTAAAATCTGATGATGTTTGGTTGTTTTCCGACGGCCTCTATGATGAGCTCCTCGTTCCTGCTTCGTCGCCTCCTCTTCAGAATACCGTGCTCAAATCTCCAACTTTACTCAGAAGACTCTCTCCAAGATTTTTTTCAAACAAAATAATGAAAATATTTTCCCTTCAAAAACTACAGAAAATTTCGTCAATACCTCCCTATTCACTTGTGCAACTCCTCCCTCAATAATCCTCTGTGTGTGTCCAAAAACCCCCTAAAATTTTCAATTAAAAATCAAATAAAAGATATTACCCATTGCTTTCAAAAGCTCATAAAAATCATAAATAAAAGCAATTATATTTTTTAAAAGCAAGTTTTTTCATTTAGATCCGAGTTTTCATTCGTTCTCACATCTTTTCCAAACTTTTATTTAATTATTTTTCTATTCTTCAATATTTTTTTTGTTTTAATCAGCTTTTGCAAGCTTTACTTGCAAAGCACATTATCTAGTTAATTTAAATAATTTATTCTAACAATTATCCTCAATAAAATAATTAATTAAAATAATAAACACTATTTAATATTTTAATTATCATTTAATAAACTCATGACTTTTAGAAACATAAATAAAACATTTAAAAATTTAAATACCATTTAATCTAATATTTTAATAAATAATATTAAACCCTTATTTAATTAATTCAATCTCCACATATAAAATACCATTAGAAGCCCTTGTCCTATCTTTCTCTTCCGACTCCTTAGCCAGACTACCTGCACATCTCAGGTGAGAATGGAGGGGTACTACATAATCGCTTGAAAGATATAGATGTTTCTTCTAACTAGCCTATCAATCGACTTTAGCCCTAAATTATACTAGAAAATTAATAATAATTATGTATTAAATCTCAAAAATAAAGCATAATTTATACCGTGAAATTCTGAGAATCTCCTTTAAAAACCCCTTTTCGTTTACCAATTTTGCCAAAAGTCAGCTTCTACCATATACCCTACAAATACCCATCATACTGCTAATTTTTGGCCCATCATAATCCCCATTTACAAATCTAATTATTTGATATTTATAAAGAAAAATAAATAATGATTTTGTTCCAAAATAAATTATGAGTTACAAAGAACGATAACATAATAATAATTCATGAATAACAAAATTTCCTTAAAATATTCACCCAAAATTTGGATAAAACTTAAAAGAGCTATAAATTTTTGAACATTCAAAATGCAAAATGTAAATCCAATTTAGATTGACTAAAATATTTCCTACCAATAATCCAGTCTTCCTAAAGTCATAGAATACACATATTCTCAATATTTTGGATGAGCTAAACCCCAAGGAAAAATATAATATTCCATGAGACTTATTCCTAGTACTACTACACAAGATCCTAGAGTTTCTTCTTCATGAGTTCCCCATCACAAAAAAATGACCTCATTTCTCTTGGAGTGGTTCTCTTTCTCTAGAATCTTATCAACATGTGACCACTCATCATGAGTAGTGCATTTTGTATCTTATTTCTTTAAAAATTGTGACAATATGTCAATC
>VDFB02191261.1:0-10785 GCA_007258455.2 Sequoia sempervirens
TCATTTTTCGGACAAAACCCATGTCTCAGAATTTTTTGTGAAAATTATCCTCCGACAAGCTATTTTTAGCCTCACTAGGAGCCATTTTTGCTATCTGGGAAAAGTTGTCAAAAGATAGCCGTGTTCACAGTCAACGGGCAAGTTTTTCAGAAGGCGGTTCAACTAGACTGAATTCAAGACCAAATCGGTCTTAATTTATGCTTTCATCAGAGCAACTGACAATGAAAATCAAGTGCATCCGAGGGTTGATTCAAACAATTTGACAAGCATAGACGCAGGTTGGACACCATTGGAATTCCGCGTTCTTGTGTATTTCTCACAACCAGAGTGTTCGCGGTCAAGCTTCGTGGTTTCAGCATGCAACACTTTTTCGTTGAGAAGAATCAAGAAAAGTGTCAGAGGCATTAAGCTACAAAAGGAACAGAGATCACTCCATTTATGGAGCCGCCAAAGTCACTCAGATACTGTGCCATTATCTTCATGAAGATGGTACCTATGCTGATCTCGAGGCTGTGCAAACTAAGTTCCAAAAGCATGTTCGTGATATCTCGATGGAGATTCTGGATCACATCTCTATGATGACATCTAGTTTCAAGAAAGCAATTGAAGATATTAGAAACTGCCAAAAAGCAGTTAAGGAAAGTGCCAGAAGACAAAGAGATTGATGAGTTCTTGGTCAAAGTGTTAGACTGAGATGATGTGGAGTGATCTGCTAGTTGGAACCTGCAGTTAATTTTGAGGATAGAATCAAGAGTAGCAGTTAACTCAGCTTTTAGTCTTGAGTTCACTTGCTGACTTCATACATGCATATCTCTTCCTTGGAATTATCTTCACAAGAGTTAGGGTTAGGGTTTCTAGTTAACTAAGGGTAGTGTCCAGTTAACTTTGCTTTAAATAAGGATGTGCATGCTTGCACATTGTCCATTTAGGTTAGATGTATCGGTTAACTGATGGTAGCTTTCCAGTTAACTATATAGTTTACTTTATTAGGGTTTAGTAATAAATCTTGCATGCATTGCAAGACTATAGTTGACTCAAGGTGATTTTAGGGTTCCCTACACCTTTGATGTCTATAAATAAGAGCTTTTGCTCATTTGTAAATAACTTTTTGCACGAGAGAGAAATATATGTTGTGCCTACCTTGCCCTCAATATTGATCATTACGTATGCGTTTCGTAATTATTTATTATGATAATGAATTGTTATGCCACTCGGGTTTCATGAAATTATTATGGTGAATGCTTGCCTTAGTTAGATATAGTGGCTAGTTGATCATAGATTGTATGCGTGTCTCGCCAATGCAATTTATTATCCTAGTTGGCTATCCTTCATGTTATGTGTTGAATAAACTCGTTCAGATTGAGCTGATAGATGTGCCACCTTGCCTTCAAGTTGAGAATCTGTTCTTGGTTATCGTGTGATGTGTGAGAATAATAAACTTATTCAGATTGAGCCGATAGATGTGCCACCTTGTCTTCAAGCTGAGAATCTGTACTTAGTTTATAGTGTATTGTTGTTTCCAATAAGCCTATTTAGACAAGCAGATAGTTGTGCCACCTTGCCTTCACGTTGTGAGTCCGTACCCGACTTATCGTCAGATAATCATCCCTGCTCCATTTCCTCATGCTCTATTTTTCTTGAAATTTGGATAGATTTAAAAGTTAGCTTAGTTGTAGTTAATGATCTGCTTGAAACGAGGAAAATCGCCGTACATAGCGTTCTTGAATTTTCTTAACCTTTTGCCTCTTCCAGCTGAGAACAAAAAGATAGGACTTAGTTTACTTTTCTTTTCCATGCATTCCAGCACAATGAGGGAGCTTCCCCTCCTAATTTGAAGAGCACTCATTGCGTAGTGTACATAGCTGTCCGTACAAACTTGCACTCGGAAGGTGTTGGTTTCGTAACAAGTTATGACTAACTTTAGTTGCATAAAATAGCAGTGGATACTTTTTTTTAGTTAAATTAAGGGATGATCAATCATGCATAATGTTTACATGAATTGGTGGAGAGATATGTTTTAGCTAACTAAGATTGAATTGGGACCACCTTGGGTGCCCAAGTTGGCATCTTTCAGTTAAAAGCTTTTGCATGAGAAGATATTTACAAGGCTCAGTCAAGTGGGCCCATTCTTGTTTGCCAACTTTGAGGTGGAGTTTGCAAGATATTTTCTTGACTAAAGTTCAGTTAAGTGTTCAATTTGGGGCACCTAAATTGAGAAAGACTTTGGTTTGACTTCAAATTACATTGTGGAATTCTACTTTCCCAATCTAGGTGTAGATTTTTGTGAGGAGCTTTATGCTCTTGTATTGTACAACTCTTATGAGTTTACATGCTAAATTTTTTCTATTAATTGCAACACGTATATGAGATTTCCATGAGATTTTATTGTAGATTGTGAAGAAGGATTGTTGAAGGAAAGGAAGCATGTCAATCAAGGATTGATACAATATTATTGTAATCTTGTTCTAAGGTTAAATAATACAAGCACTATTGATTTTAGTGGAGTTTTTCCTTGAAAGGATTTCTCCACGTATATGTTGTGTCACTTCTATCTTCTAGTCCCATTCTTCTACAATCTTCTGTCTCTTTCTACAATTGGTAAAATTGATCTAAAGAGATTAATCATACACAAATAATTGTGACAAAGAACTCTTAATTAGATCTATAGTATCATAGTTTTACAAGTTTTGACCTACAATATTACCTTCATTTTTGTTGGGAATAGGATGCCATTTAATGGCAATCTGAAACATATTTCATGTATCTCCTAAGTCTTTGAAAAGTGTTCCCCAACACTAGGATTAGAAAGAGATTAAATTCGAATGAAATGAACTTGTAAATTGGAATTTGTAATTATTCCTAAATGATAGGAACATGTGAGGGCATCCAAGAAGAGCTCCTACAAAATAGGAGCACATGGGGCATCCACATGGAAGGTGGAACCCACCTTGTTTTCAGTTAACTGTTTGGAGAAAGATAACACTTTAGTAATGCATGTAAATATCCTAGAAGTTAGGAGTTGATATTTACATGAGTGGAGTTTAGTTTAGTTTAGTTCAGTTCAATTCAATTCAGTTTAGTATCAGTTCAGTTCAGTTCAATTTAGTTCAGTTCAATTCAATGTAGTTCAGTTATGGTTTAGTTATCTTCAATTGCATGTATTTAGTTTGATTTGCATGTTAGTTGACTTTAGTTTACTTGAGTTGCATGAAATATAACATGTGGCTACATTCAGTTAAGTGGGGATGATCAATCATGCATCATTTTTGCATGAATTGATGGAGAGATATGTTTTGGTTGACAAAGTTTGAATTGGACCCACCTTGGGCGCCCAAGTTGAGATCTTGGAGTTAACACCTTAGCATGAGAAGATATTTACAAGGCCCATTCTTGGGTGCCAACTTTGAGGAGAAGCTTGGAAGATATCTTCATAATCAATGTTGAGTTAAGAATTTAGTTTGGGATGCCCAAATTGATGGACTTGGTTTGACATTGTTTTTCGTGGAATAACTCTACTCGCACAAGAATGGTGTAGATATTTTTGAGGAGCTTTATCCTCTTGTAATTTTCAACTCTTTGGAGTTTACAATGTTCACAATTTTCAATTTATTACAGCAAGTTGAAGAGAGTTCTAGGAGAGTACTTTTGTGAAGCATGGCACAGGATGTGTGGATTCATGCTTGGACACATAAGAGTTTATTACAGGTTGTGAAGAAGAATTTTTGAAGGAAAAAGAATCATCTCAAGCAAGGATTGATAAATAATTATTGTAATCTTTTCTAAGGTTAAATAATACAAGCACTATTGATTCTAGTGGTGGAGTTTTTTTTCC
Source organism: Sequoia sempervirens (assembly GCA_007258455.2). Taxonomy (NCBI): domain Eukaryota; kingdom Viridiplantae; phylum Streptophyta; class Pinopsida; order Cupressales; family Cupressaceae; genus Sequoia; species Sequoia sempervirens. The sequence goes on from VDFB02191261.1 coordinate 3,833, forward strand.
CGAAAGGTTTCTCCACAACATATGTTGTGTCCTTCTATCTTTTGGTCTTATTCTTTATACAATCTTTTGTCTACTTCTACAAATGGTAAAATGAATTTAAATAGATAATCATCCACAAAGAAATTGTAACAAATAACACTCAATTAGATGTACAATCTCATAAGTTTACAAAGTATTAAGCTACACAATTACCTCCATTTTCAACATTTGGTATCAGAGCTAACGATTGGGGTAGAGTTTGGGATGCTTTTCTCTTAAAATTTTGTAGGTTTTTTTGGCTATAGTGGGAGATTTTACTATTGTGTTATTGCTGATTTTGGAAAATAAGTTTTTTAAAATGAGTTTTAATTCTCTTTTAGTTATTTAAAGATTCAATAGATCTAATTATGAGATGTGGAAGCTAAAAATGGAGAATCTCATTGAAGAGAGAATCAGGTGGTTAATTTGTTAGTAATGAGACAAAGTCACCTACAATGATGTCGAGATGAGGATTGGGCTAAGCTTGATAAGAAGGCCAAGAGGGACCAAGATTATATACATGGAGTGTTGTTCTCTTGAATGTTTTTAGAAGAAACTCATATAAATTGTGGAAGGAATAGGTGATATTTATCAAATAAAGGAGATCTTACTAATAAGTTGTATCTGAAAATCTGGTTGTATTCTTTAAAGATGAAAGATGGTGATTCGGTGAAAATCATTTGGATGCTTTTAATTTTATTCTAAGTCGGTTAAATTTAGCCAGATGTAATTTGGAAGATGAAGATAAATGCATTTTGTTACTTTGTTCTTTACGAGGAATCTTGGGAAAATCCTAATTATTTATATCATTGGTAGTGAGTGCGGTCGAAGATGGACAATATAATTCCTCTCTCCTATCGAGGAGGAGATGAGGAGGAAGTCTAAAATGGAAATCCAAAGATGTCTTGTTTGTAAAAGGTAGGCCTAAGAAAAAGGAACCTAAGGGAGACAAGGAAGGGAAGGGTAAGTCAGAAGGATGGAGTAAGGTAAAGTGTTGGAACTATGGGAAACTGTGACATGGGAAGAAGGATTGTAAGAACAAGAAAAAGAGTTATGATTCTTCTCTGGAGGAATCCTCAGGATGATAAGTAATCATGCATTGATCATTTCATGTAAAAATGTTAGTGATTACTCTTTTCTTGATGTTAAAGAGTAATCTTCATGAAGAGGATGGTAATCATGATGCCATGTGTAGCTCATGCCACAACTCAGTGGGATTTTTTGGCAGTGACGTGTATGAATCATTGGTAAGGTTATCTTTATGTGATTGGGGATATGTTTTTTCTTGGTTTAGAGTGGTTGATATTATGTTATGGTTTACTCTTGATACGCGTTTAGATTTTGGAATGGTACTTGTTCTCTCAAGACTAGGATTTTATATATCTTTTGATGCATGTGATCTCCTTGGAGGATATGGTTAGATCATGTTTTCATGTTTATGTTCCCGATTCATGATTGGAGCTTTGACATTGATCTTGTGTAGTTCTCTTATGTATTGGGTACATTAATCATTTTCTTGATTACTTCATGATAGTTCTATGTTGCATTTGGAGTTTGGCATGGATTGGTTGGTTATAGGTCCTCATGGCTACTTGGAGAAATAGGTGAGGCTTGAGTTCTCTTATGGAAAGAGATATATGTTGGAATGGTTACTTGTAAGAAAATATTTTTCAATAGTAAAGACCGAGAAGCCTACACCTTGGTTGGATGTGAGTTCAACACAATCGATGGTTTCACATGCCCCCAAGAGGTAGTTTGGTTACAAAGACTTGGGAGAGATATTGGTTTTAATTGCAAGTAAGTTAAACTTGAATGTGATAGTCAGAGTGTTATTTGTTTAGCCAAAAATACTATGTATCATGCTCATACTAAGCATGTTGATTTTTAGTATCACTTTGTATGAGAAATCATTGAGAGTGGGAAGGTATTAATTGAGAAAGTGGACACTTTGATCAATGTTGCAGATTATCTTATGAAACCAATTCCTACAGATAAGTTCTCTTGGTTTTGAGTATTAATAATTTGTTTGGAGCTTCATGGTTATGCAGGTTGCATTTGAAGTTGGCATGGATTGATTAGTTGGTACAGGAAGGCCATTGGCCTTGAGTCATGTACTTGATTTATAAGAATGATTCCTTGTTTAGAATAATTGCAATGTATAATATCAAGTGGGAGAATGTTGGGAATAAGATGCCATTTAATTGCAATCCTAAATATATTTCATGTATCTCCTAAGTCCTTGGAAAGTGTTCCCCAACACTAGGATTAGAAAGAGATTAAATTTGAATGAAATGAACATGTAAATTGACATTTGTAATTATTCCTAAATGATAGGAACATGTGAGGGTGTCCAAGAAGAGCTCCTACAAAATAGGAGAACATGGGGCACCCACATAGAAGGTGGAACTCACCCTTGGCACCAGGATTAATTTTGGAGAAAGATAACACTTGATAATGCATGCAAAGATCCTAAGTTAGGAATTGATATAGCAGGTGAAGTTCGATTCGGTTTAGTTAGGTTATAGTTGAGTTATCTTGGTTGCATGTGAATTAGTTTAGGTTGCATGTTAGTTGACCCAGTTGGCTTGGAGTTGCATACTCTTGACAGTTACATAATGAGATAATGTTGGCTGTTGATTGCATCAAAGGATGATCAATCATGCATCATGTTTGCATGAATTGATGGAGAATCTATTTTAGGATTATGAGAGATTGACTTGGACCCACCTTAGGCAACAAGGTTTCGAGATCTTGAGTTAACACCTTGCCTGAGAAGATATTTACAAGGCTTCGATTAGTGAGACCCCATTCTTGAAACTAACTTTGAGGAAAGCTTAAGAAGATATAGCGTAATCAGATGAGTTAAGAATTCAGTTTGGGACGCCCAAATTGATGGACTTGGTTTGACATTGTTTTTCGCAGAAGAACTCTACTTGCACAAGAATGGCATAGATATTTGTGAGGAGATTTATCCTCTTGTAATTTTCAACTCTTTGGAGTTTACAATGTTCACAATTGTCTATTGATTGCATCAAGTTGAAGAGAGTTTGAAGAGAGTACTTTTGTGAAGCATGGCACATGATGTGTGGATTCATGCTTGGACACATGAGAGTTTATTGTAGGTTGTGAAGAATTTTTGAAGGAAAAAGAATCATCTCAAGCAAGGATTGATAAATAACTATTGTAATCTTGTTCTAAAGGTTAAATAATACAAGCACTATTGATTCTGGTGGTGGAGTTTTTTATTGAAAGGGTTTCTCCACGAAATATGTTGTGTCACTTCTATCTTTTGGCCTTATTCTTCTACAATCTTCTATCTACTTCTACAATTGGTAAAATAAATCTAAACAGATAATCATATAAAAAGAAATTGTAACAAAGAACACTTAATTTAGATCTACAATCACATAGATTTACAAAGTATTAAGCTACATAATTACCTCCATTTTCAACAATTTTCAACATTTGGTATTGAAGCTAATGGTTGGTTAGGGTTTACGACACCTTTCTCTTAAAAGTTTTAAGGTTTTTGGATGTAGTGGGAGCTTTTACTATTGTGTTATTATAGTTTTTTAAAAGAAGTGTGTTACAATGAGTTCTACTTCTTGTCTAGATATTGAAAGATTCAATGGATCTAGTTATGAGATGTGGAAACTAAAAATGGAGGATCTCCTTGAAGAGAGAGATTAGTGGTTAGCTATTTGTAATGCAAAAAAGCCATCTACAACGATGTCAGATGAGGATTGGGCTAAGCTTGATAAGAAGGAAAGAGGGACCATAAGGTTATGTCTTGCTGATGTTGTTCTCTTGAATGTTTCAGATGAAGCTATCACATATAAATTATGGAAGAGGATAGGTGATATCTATCAAACCAAAAGTATTACTAATAAGTTTTATATGAAAAGATAGTTGTATTATTTAAAGATGAAAGATGGTGATTCTGTTGCACATCGTTTAAATGCTTTTAATTTAATTCTAAGTTAGTCAGCATCTGTAGATGTAAAGCTAGAAGATGAATTCAAGGCTTTAGTTGAGAAATAATTAGATCATAAGATAAAAGTGTTAAGATTAGATAATGGTGGTGAATATTTTTTTAAGGAATTTGATGATTATTGTAAGCATGCAAGAATTGTGAGACACAAAACTACTCCATATACACCTCAATAAAATGGAGTAGCAGAAAGGATGAACCGACCTTAATGGAAAGAGCTAGGAGTATGTTAAGTAGTGCTAAGCTAGATTGGTGCCTTTGGGTCAAGGCTATAAGTACTTCTTGTTATTTAATCAATAGATCTCCTAGTTCATCTATTAAAGATAAAACCCCTTATGAAATGTGGTTAGGTAGGAAACCTAGTGTTGCACATTTAAGGATCTTTGGTTGTGAGGCTTTTGTTCATGTTCCTAAAGAAAATTAATCCAAGTTGGATCCAAAAGCACATAAATGCATATTCATAGGTTATGGTGAAAATGTAAAAGGTTACAAGCTTTGGAATCCTCTAACTTGAAAAAATACTTTATCTAGAGATGCAATTTTTAGGGAATTTAGATCTTATATAGGGGAAGAACAACCAAAGGAGAATGATACTTCTCGAATAATGTATTTTTAGATAAATAATTAGAAGCATGAAGATTCACATGTTGAAGAACAATTGGATGGATTGGATGAGGATATTTCACAAAGTTCTGAGATAGATGCTAATGATGAGCATATTGAGGAACAAGAAGAACCTTCTTTGAGAAGATCCACAAGACAACGAAATCTCATTGATAGGTATAGCCCACCTAATTTATGTTGTATATTTGCTTTGATGAGGACTAATGATGAACATAGATCTTATAGGGAAGCTTTTTCTTCAGATGAGAACAAGCTTTGGTCACAATCTATGCATGAGGAAATGGTTTCCTTGGATACTTGTGACACATGGGATCTTGAGAGTTTTCCCAAAGGAAGAAAGGCCATTGGTTGTAAATGGATATTTAAAAAGAAAATTGGAGCAGATGGTAATCTTGAAAGGTACAAGGCTAGATTAGTAGCCAAGGGCTACTCCTAGAGAGAGGTTGTTGACTTTAATGAAATCTTCTCTCCTATTGCTAAATTAACTTCTATTAGATTATTTTTATCTATTGTTGCTGCTTATGATTTTGAGATAGAGAAAATGGATGTGAAAATTGCTTTCTTACATGGGGATCTTGATGAGGAGATTTATATGAGGCAACCTGATGGTTTTGTTGTAAAATGAAAAGAAGAATTGGTTTGTAGGTTAAAGAGATATTTATATGGATTGAAACAATCACTTAGAATGTGGTACCATAAGTTTGATGCTTTTGCATTGAAAATTGGTTATGTTAGGAGTGAGGAAGATCATTGTGTTTATATAAAATTTATTGATGATCAACTTTAAATTATTATCTTGTATGTTGATGACATGTTGTTTATTGGTAACAACAAGGTAATGATCAAATAATTGAAAGCACAACTCTCTAGAAAATTTGAGATGAAAGATCTAGGGGCTCCAAAATATATCCTTGGTATGGAGATTAGTAGAGATAGAGGTAACAGAAAGCTTTTCTTAAGTCAAAGCAAATATGTTGATACTATTTTGAAACGGTTTAACATGCATGATAGTAAACTAACTAATATTCCTTTACCATTTGGCACAAAGTTAAGTTTAGACATGGGTCCTAAATATGATTTTGACCATGAGGAAATGTTTGAAATTCCATATGCTAGTGCAGTTGGTAGTTTGATGTATGCAATGGTCTATACAAGACCAAATATAGCCTAGGCAGTGGGGAGTTCTAAGTAGGTTTATGTCTAACCCTAGTAAAGAACATTGGACTTATGTTAAGATGGTGTTTAGATATTTATGAGGTACTTCTGATTAATGTTTGGTTTATCATGGTGCTAATGACATTGATATTATGCACAAATCATTGGACATACAGGGTTTAGTTGATTCAGATTGGGCAGGAGACTAGGAAAGTCGGAGGCTGACAAGTGGCTATGTGTTTACTTTGTTTGGAGCTGTGGTTAGTTGGATAAGTAAGAGGCAGCCCATGGTTTCTTTTTCCACCATAGAATAAGAGTACATGGTTGCTACACATGCCTCTAAAGAGGTAGTTTGGTTCTAGAGACTTGGGAAAGGTATTGGTTCTAATTGCAAGAAAATTATACTTGAATGTGATAGTCAGAGTGTTATTTGTTTATCCAAAAATCCTATGTATCATGCTTGTACTAAGCATGTTGATGTTCAATATCACTTTGAGTGAGAAATGGTTGAGAGTGGAAAGGTATTGATTGAAAAAGTTGACACTTTGATCAATGTTGTAGATTATCTTACAAAACCAGTTCCTACAGATAAGTTATCTTGGTGCAGGAAGTCCATTGGCCTTGAGTCCTATACTTTATTTATAATAGTCATTCCTTGTTTAGAATAATTGTGATGTATGATTTCAAGTGGGAGAATTTTGGGAATAGGATGCCATTTAATGCAATCCCAAACATATTTCATGTATCTCCTAACCTTGGAAAGTGTCTCCCTCAACACTAGGATTAGGAAAGATAAATTCAAATGAAATGAACATGTAAATTGACATTTGTGATTATTCCTAAATGATAGGAACATGTGGGGGAATCTAAGAAGAGCTCCTACAAAATAGGAGCACATGAGGCACCCACTTGGAAGGTGGAACCCACCTTGCTTAAGTTAACTATTTGGAGTATTGATAACACTTCAGTAATGCATGTAAAGATCCTACAAGTCAGGGATTGATATTTACATGAGTGGAGTGCACTATCAATTCAGTATTAGTTCAGTTTAGTTTGGTTCAGTTCAATTCTACTCAATTTAGTTTAGTTTAGTTCAATTATGGTTCAATTATCTTCAATTGCATGTAGTTATTTTGTGTTGAATGCTAGTTGACTTGAATTGACT
>VDFB02191262.1:0-19258 GCA_007258455.2 Sequoia sempervirens
GGGGAAGAAAAAAATAAATGGAAGAGGATGGATCAATCACTTTCTCTTTGGCTTTATACACTTGTTTAATGCAAGGAGGCATGACGAGAGTGTTTCATTTTCCCTTGGTCATTTAAACGATGGCGGGGAAGTGTCTAAGGGTGGTTGTGTGGTTTTCTCAATGTTGGACTCAGGTTGAAGCATGGTTTCATCTATGATAGGAGGTGTGGAAGTGGATGAGGGCGTGTTATGAAGAGACAAATCGGATATGTGTTTGGCTTTGAACTTTTCATAGGTTATGAAAAATAAGTCCTTTTGAGGGGTGATGGGTTCCATGGGTTCAGGCCAAAAGGCTTCTAAAGAAAAATACCTTTAGAGGATAATGGATTAAAGCCACTATGGTGTATGGTAAATATTTCATTAGAATTTGGAAACTTCAAACACATGAACTACTGATGGGACTGCTTTCATTGAGTGAAGCCAAGTGTGGCTGAGCCACAAACAAAATTGATATGATTGTGGAATAATTGAAAATGTTACATCTAAAGTTTTGGGTCCTATCTATAAGGGGAGTACGATCAATTCGATTGTAGGGCATGCAAAACTAGTATGTTTCTTAATCCATGTAGTTGGTTTATTATAATCATCTTGATAGAGATCGTGTAATATTAAAAACTCTTTTGTGATCACATTCTCACCACAGGCGAGATCTATTTATATCCCATTGGTGGGTTTATCACAGATTCTACCAGTTAAGTAAAGAGTACCATTAGGAAGCTTTTGTAGTATGTCTTTAGTAGAAAAAGTGATATTAAGAGATTTATTGGTTTGGACCTTACAAGGGATAACGTGTATCACACCCACAAGTTTATCCATAGAATTAACATGGGTAACAGGTGGAGTTATATCATGTTGTCTACTATTTGTATTAGCATTCATTACATCAGTGTTTCAAGGTTCAATAGCCTTGACAAATGAGATATTGTGTTTAGGCATGGGATTGGTGAAAATTTGTAAATTTTGGTTAGGGGGTGCAACAGACTTATTGCCTTGATTATTAACACCCACAAAGGAAAAATGGCCTAAATCAATGAGGTCTTCAACTAAATGTTTTAGACACTTGTAGTGTTCAATTTCATGTCCATCTTGGTGATGAAAATGACAATAAGCATTGGGTTTGAAGGTGAGTGGTAATGGCTAGGTGGGGTCAAGTGGTTTAACGAGTGGCAAAGTGATCATGTGTTGTTGAAGCAATTGTGTCATTGTGTTATGGGAGTATCAGGTAAGGGATTAAATTGTCTCTTCGGGTCCCCATAGGTATAAGGAACCACTGCTTTAACAACTGCCACTTGGTTTGGAACTAGTTGGATTAGTTGCAGTTGTGGTTGAGGAGGCAGATTGAATTGTAAAAAGCCTCGATTTAGTTTGAGAAAGTTTTGATTTTTTTTTTTGTTATCTGTGTTAGATTTCTCAGCTCGGTTAGAAGTGGACTTTGAGTCTCGACTAGAAACCAAGTTGTGATAGTCACATAAGTTTGTGCATAAATGCATGAATGAAGGGAATTTCATCATAGTTAATTTATCCTGAAGGTTTGTGTGCAAGTTTTCGATAAAAATCTTATGCAGATGTACATCAAGAATCTTGACATCAATTTGAGCATACAAGGATTGGTATTGTGAGATGAAATTAGTTACATTTTTGTCTATGTTTTGTCTACATCACATGAGGTCAACCATTATCTTTTTAGGTGTCATGTGAACTTAAAAGTGACTTATGAAATCATCTACCAATTCATTGAAGGATCGGATGGAATGATTGGGAAAGTAAAAAACCCGCTCTAATGTAGTATCTTTCAAGGTCCTTGGAAAATTTTTGGCTAAGAGTTTATCATTAAGCACAAAATTAGTACATAAAGCTATATAAGCATTAACATGGTTTATAGGGTCTTCTTTACCTCTGTATTTCTCAAACCGAGTCATTTCTATCCCTTGTGGTATCAGGGTTCGTAGGATTTCTAAGGATAAGGGGCTACTACGAACATGATATGTGAGTGGAGCGGTTTGACCTTGGCTAATGGTGGAAAGTTGTTGCATGGATGAAACGGTGTTAAGGAGTTGTGTAAGAATAGGGTCGAGGTAAGTGGTTTGAGATGGAATGGAAAATGGTGATGGAGTGTAGGTGATGTTAGGGGAAGTAAAAGGACTACTAAGGGGTGTGAAGCTGGTGGAGGGGACTTGCAACGCCACAAGAGAACTAGGAATGCTAGTTGGAATTGGGAAAGAAGGAGCCACATAACTAACCTGGTGCATAGTTGTTGTGACTTGAGGGGTGGTATAAGTTGGTATTGATGCTATGGTTGAAGGGGGGGGAACTTGAGGTCCTCCTTGGCTTACATGAATGTTTGCAGATTGGGTATTAGAAGAGGCACGTTTATTATAAATCTCAGAAATTCTCTTCATAACTTGCAAGCCATCATCACTTTCAATCAAATGATGAAGGTTTTCAATTGTGGGTATGGTAGTGGTGGAAATGTTTTCAAGTGACAAGTCTTGTTGTAAATGTGAAAAATCCTCATGAATATTAATGACCTTTTCTTGTGGGAGGGAGTTGTTTTGGATGTCAACATTCATTGGATGGAAAGGTGAAGACATAGAAGTGGTATTTTCAATGCCTAATGTACCATTTTCCATACTAGGAGTAGGAACTCTTTAGATCCCAAGGTCCACAATGAAAGTGCTATCGCAGGAGGCCATGAGTCTAGAATTTCGTCTCACTAAAGTATTATCAATAGGGCACCAAACACTCATACAAGTACCACAAAATATGGGGTGAATGTAAATGCAATGCAATCTAGGAATTTTAAATTCAAATAATAGAAATGCTACTAACTGTAACCAACAAGTAACTATAGAAAATATAAATGCAAGAAAATGCAAGAAAAATGCCAAAAAATGAACTATGTAAAAAGTGCAGAGGGACTGATTTGCCCAAGGTGGTGAATGAGTCCTAGTATGATATTTTTTTATGTTTTTCAAAAGATTTAGAATGATTATAATTCTTTATAGAATCCAATTAAGGATGCAAAATGCATTTTTCTAGTTTTTTCAATGATATGCAATACAAAAATGAAATCTAAACAAAGCTTTCACTAATGCAATATGAGAAGACCTAGAATGCAAGAACAAAACAATAACCTAATTGAATGTTATTGAAAATTTAATATAGGATGCAATATGTGAATGAAATCAGAAATGCAAAGTGTTCAAAATGTAGGTTCACCAAAATGAACTGTAGATTTTTGGCATTGATGCACTTCTCTAGCTCTTCTAGGGTTTTTCACTTAAAAGGAGAGAGGTAGGGCAAAAAAAGCTAAAGGTTAATTCAAATTATGTTATGTATGGTGTTATATGAACTAAATTAACTGTACTAAATGCAATTAAGTGATCTATATGACTGAATTTGAATGCAAAACTAAGATTTAAGCTATCCTAGAAAACACACTGTGATATGCAAACAATGAACTAAAAGATAAAAAATACAAAACAAAAGGAAATGGGTCGAATCAGAGTGCACCTGGATAGGATATGAGGAATCTAGAATATGTGGAATACTCTCTAGAATCACAAAAAATCAACATTGAGACTCATTTGCCTAGGGTGGTGAATTAGTCCTACTATTAGTGAAAAATTGTCGGGATCCAGAATCTGACAAAACCTAGATTTTCATTCTTAAGGTAGGACTTATTCAGCCAATGATGGTGAATCATTCCTCTCCCAAAATTTTGAGAAATCAGGAGACAACTCTGCTACACTAAATTTGGAAATGTCTGCTTATCAGGTTGCCAAAGTCAATTCTACAAGAAACGAACAAAAAACCTTCTTTAAGCTTGAAATATGATTGATTTGACTTGAATCACCTAGTTGACTTGTTGACCACTCTTCAATCACCTAAATTCTTATTAAACTTGTACAAAAAAGTCCACAAGCACACATGCAAGAGGGGAAAACTGGTTGAGGGATAGCAAATAGGGGTTTCCCTTAGTCAAACCCCATTTTGGTAATCAAACCCTTAATGAAATAATGAAATGCAAGAGAAAGATAAATAAACAACATGCAAATTCTATCAACTTACCAAACTCTTGTTGATGAAAATATGAAGTTGTATCAATAGATGCTCCATAATGCTTGATTGATGCTTGATGTTGATGTTGTAAGGTGCTTGAATGCTTGAGAGATGAAAAGATAGCTTGAATATGATGTATGAATGTTGAAGGGGATGTAAAATGAGGTGAAAATAACTTATTTATATAATCTTGTTCCTTAGTAACCCATTCATACCTCATCACAGGCTGACATCAAGTGATTTTGAATAAAAACTTGAAAGGAAATTTGAAATATTTTGAATTTGGAGCCAAGGGGACTCATTCGCCACCCATGGTGAATGGGTCCCACCTAGGACTTGAAAATGGGTGTCAGGAGTATTTTGTATTTAATGTTGTTTCTTGGGATTACATTCAAAATACACTTAATTAAGGCTTTTAAGGGCATAAAAGGGTCAAATAAAGCATAAGAAAGGGATAAATAGTGAAGTTATTCCTAGAAAAGCATGAAAGCTTGTTACAAGACTTTACAACATTTCAAAATAGGACTTGATTAGCAATGGAAAGGTGATTTTTAGGTTAATTGTAATGAATAGAGTCTAGGAGAGCACTTGTAGAAATGTCTTACAACACTTCACAAGACCTTCACAAGACATCATTGTTTGAATTTTAGTACCTAAATATGCATGTTCAAGCCATGTTACACCATAAATAAGAGAAAAATAGATCAAACATCATGAAACAAGACCTAAAAGGCCATGAAAATGACAAGGGGCCATTTTTCTATGACACAGTTCTATTTTTGACTTCTTTCTCTACAACTGTCTCCCTTAGAAAATGATACTAGATAGAGATGTGTTTGCTCCTTGAATGCAACATTAGATTCTTGGAGATGTTAATTGTATTGGTATTGTAACAAAATATGAGAATGGGTTGATCATATACTACTTTTATATCCTTCAAAGTTGGCTTCATCTAAAGCAGCTAGGTGGAACAAGATGTTGCAACAATATACTCAAACTTTGTTGTGGATAAGCACACTAAGTCCTACTTCTTACTAAAGCAAGAGACCAATATAACTTCCAAGAAAAAAATAACTTACATTGGTACTTCTTTGGTCATCCACACATCCCACCCAATTAGCATCAGTATAGGAACTAAAAGAAAAGTTATCATCCTTCTTATACCACAAACCACAATCTAGAGTTCCCTACAAATATTTGAATATTATTTTTACTACCCTTTAATGAGTTTTCATAGGATTAGGTTGAAATATGGAAACCAAACATACTACATACATAATATCATGTCTAGAAGTAGTCAAGTACAATAATCTACCAATCATAGACCTATAAAGAGTCTGATCAACCTCAAGAGACTCATTAGTATTGCTCAGGTGACAACCAATAACCATAGGACTACTTACTAGTTTAGAATCCTTAAATTCCAAACTTCTTCAACCTCTCTTTAACATAATTAGCTTGAGAAGTAAAGATGTTATCATCTAGTTGCATAATTTTAAGCCCAAGGAAGAAAGGAAACTCACCAATCATATACATCTTAAACTCTTTCTACATCTCTTCTGCAAAATTCTTACACATATTTCAACATAGTCCTAGGAATCTCATGCACAGTCCTAATCTTCCTTTCCACTACCCCATTCTACTAAGGGGTTCTAGGAGAAGAAAGATGTCTCTTAATACCATGATCTCACAATTTTTTTCAAATTTATTTGAAGTAAATTCACCTCCTCTATCAAATCTTGAACATTATATCTTAGCATCCATTTTCTTCTCAACATTTTCTTTAAAAATCTCAAACTTATCAATGGATTATTAATTTTCTCTTAAAAAGTAACCTAGGTCATTCTAGTGTAGTCATCAATAAGCAACATGAAGTACCTTTCACCCTATTGACTCCTTGTTCTTGTAGGCCTGCATAGGTCCATTTGAATAAGCTCTAATGGCATTGTAGCAGAGCACACCTTGCTCTTGAAACTTTTCATTGTTTGCTTCCCCATTTGACACTCCTTATATAAAGTCTTTGCAAGCTTAGTTATCTTAGGAATATCTCTCACTGCATGAATAGAACTGATATTTATCATATTGTCAAATTTGATGTGTCCCATCCTCTTGTGCCACAACCAATAGTCATCGAGTTGAGCCAACAAGAAGATTCTTCCATTCTCCTCCTTTAGATGATAGACATTTCTATTTGTCCTTGTACCTTCAACAACTAGTCTTCTGAACCCTACCTTCATTATCTCACAACCATCAACATGAATTGTAAGATTGTATTATTTCCTATAGATCTAACCTACAATGAGAAGATTATGCTTCAATTCTTTGACATAGAGGACATCTTCAATCCTACTCTTTTCATCAATCATTATAGCACCCTTTCCAAAAATTTGTACTAACTTATCACCATCAAACTTGACAGCTCCACCATTACATTTCTTAAGACTAATGAACCTTCCCTTGTCACCCATCATGTGGTTATAGGAACCACTATCAATCACCCAAGGATTTTCTTCTTCATTTGCATGAAAGGAAGTCCACACAACCATAGATCTATCATTATTTTTGTTAGCCTAAAAGTTACTAGACCTCTTACATTTTTAATATCAACATTTTTTCTTTCAAAGCCAATTATAGGGTTTCATCATTTAAGTCATTATCCTCATCTTCTAAAGAAAAAATAATTTTCTCTGAATAGAAACCCCTTTTCAATTTCCCTCTTTTGTTACTATCATCTGATTCTTTATAAGGACACTCAGATGCAAAATGAAAAATCCTCCCACAATTAAAACACTTGAAAGGAACTTACCTTTGAAATTGTTGGTGTTTTTCTTCAATCTTCTCAAAAATATTGCTTCCACCTCATCAAAGTCATCATTTTGATATGCTATTTCATCCTCCACCTTTTTACTAGTTTTGAATGCAACTTCCTTCTTTGGCACATCTTTGTCAAATTATATCATTTGAAATGTTGTGAAAGCACCAAACATTTCATCTACATAATACTTATCCAAGTACTTAGACTCCTCAATAATAAATAATTTATGACTAAAATATTTAGGGAGAGATCTTAGAACCTTCACATGTAGACACATAAAATTGACCTAGGCCTGGAAGTTCTATTTTCTTCATTTTCTTCCTAGCATAATTAAAATATTTAATTATTTCCTATGGTCCAATTTTAACTATTAATTAAATAATTCATAATTATTTAATTAATTCATGTCTTTTATTCCTCTTGATTCTTTAAATAAATAAATTTTATTTATTTATTTAAATATGTTGCTAATTCTCTAATGTCTCTCTATGATTAAATAAATTCTTAAATTTATTTAATTATTATTTGTCCACTATTTCTTCCTGATTATTTAAATAAATAAACTCTATTTATTTATTTAAATGCACCATTAATTTCTAAATGTCTTCTTATAATTAAATAAATTCTTTAATTTATTTAATTATTGTCTACCTTGGCATTCTCCTAATTTTAAATAAAATTATTTAAAATTGTCCCACTTTCTAATTTCCTTCCTCCAAGTAAATAATTTAGTATTAATTATTTATTGTCACATGACCCCACCTTTTGAACTAAATTAATTTTTAATTCAAAATGACAACTTTCCTCCATAAATCAAATAATTTCTAATATTATTTGATTTTCTAGCTCTTTCTTTTTCCGTGCCATTCTTATCTCCTTGTCACATGCAATCTTAACCCCTGATTTGATTTTCTAAAATCAAATCTTAACCCTTCATTTCAAATTTACCCTAATGTTTCCCTAACCCTAATTGTGGGTTGACACATTCAATCTCAACCATTGATCTTAGGGCATTTTTCAATCTTCAATCTTGGCCATTCATCCAAAATTGACTTTTCTATAAAATGGCAATTTTTGCCTCATTTGACACACTTCATCTTTTAGCATTTTGATCTTGGCATCTCTTGACATTGTGATTTCATCCTTTAGGCTTGCTTCATAGTTGCTTAGTTGCATTGTGTAGCTCTTTTGATAGAATCCTTCAACATTTTCTTAGGAAATTTACATACTCATAAGTTGCTCATCACAAATCTAAGGGAAAACATAATATTGTAGCAAATAGACAATGTGCAATCGAGGTCAATCATGCAAGTTAAAGAAATTTGATGAGATCTTTCCTTGTTTTCATGTTGTTACTCCTTTGTTCTTCATTGCTTTGATTTGGGTTATCTTATTTAAGCTCTAATATGCTAACCTAGTTTTTTCCCTAACTGCATTGGTGAACTCGATGCCAAAATCACGCTTTTTGCAAATTTTTGTACAACATTTTTTGTTTTGTAGGTACAATTATGGAGCAATGCATTTGCTATTTTTTGAGCCGCATTTACAGTACCGCAACACATTTGACTTGCAGAACAATGCATACACTCTATTGCAACACATTCGCCTTGCAGAATGACTCATCTACTTTGTTGCGATGCATTTTCCTTGGAGTTCAACGTATCTATCTATAGATTCCAATTTTTAGCTCTGAGACACATTTGCTATGAAAAATGACACATCTTCTGGAAATTTCCAATTTCTCCCCTACGATGCATTTGACTCCCCGAACAATGCATTTTCCTGGTAAAAAATTACTTTCGGGTTTTTGTAGATTTTTTTAGATTTTATTTTTCTGTTAGTAGCTTAGAGGTTTTTTGGAGTACTAATATTCTATTTGTAGCATGTGGTGAGGAGTATAACTTTGGTTTTTTTAATTTTCATATCAATTTTTTTCAATTCGTTAAAGCAAACAAACAACAACAAACAATTTTTCATTCACATTTCATTGGTTAAAATGAACATGCATACTAACTCATGGGCTTAAAATGAACACAATCTTGGATTGAAACTCATAGGGTTAAAATTTACACGCATTTTCATGTCATGGGCTTAAAAAAATCTTTGTTAAAAGTTTAAAATGAGCTAAGTGTTCTAGGTGTTTTCCTCACATTACAATTTTGGTTAACTAAAAAGAACAAGTGCTTTCAATTTGTGTAACCTGATTCAATAATAGAAGTATCCTCTCCCCTTGTGCATTTGTGTGATCCTAGCTACAAGAGAAACTATTATTGACTCTAGGAATTGGGCCTTCATTGGTGGGTAAAAGTTCTCACCCCAAGGCGACTCAAACTGACAACGAAGCTCTTTAGTTGAGCTACTCCTGACTGGTATACAAATGTGAATCCTAATAGAAAACTTAGGATTACGAGTACGGATATGTCACACGGACAAGTGAATTCCCCAAAACCCTGTGGTGCATAACCTCTTCAAGGTGGAATTCCTCTTTGTCAAAGCTAATCTTTCCCCATGTGTGGCCACTCAAATGTGAGTCCCAAACTAAAAACCTTTGTGTAGTTTCCAAAAATCCATCTATTCGTTAGCACAGTAATGGTCATTGCCAAGGCATCCAAATTCTCGCAGTTCTTAGTAGAGGTTAAAAGCCTTCCATGGGAGATTTGTGGGAGCTTCAAGCTTGGTTGACCCAAGAAGTGAGTGCAATGTAAGGGGGAGCCTATGTGGCCAAGCATCTAAATCACTCGCTAAGAATAAGTGTGGTTGGGGAAACCCACGTGGAATTTAGCGAATATAGTCCTTGCCTAACCTAGGATTGTGTTTGTCTTCATTATGCATTTTTTTATCATTCAAAGACAAAACATTCTGTTTTGCAAGTGTTTTTTTAGACATTGAACAAATAAACACCTTTGGGTATGTGCAGGATCATGATGGGGAAAAAAGTGGTGATATGATGGGTATGTGTAGGGTATGTGGCTGACGACTTTTTTCTTACCCAAAATTGATGAAACGAAAAGAGTTTTTAAAGGAGATTCTCAACTTTCCACCAATATAAATTATGCTTTACTTTGAATTTAATAAATAATTATTATTCATTTTCTACTTGAATTACGACTAAAGCTTTGATTGATATGTTGATTGAAAAACATCTATAGTTTTCAAACGGTATCACATTTTTTGAATCTGAAACATGTGTTACATTCTATGTTTCACATACTATAGGATTAATAAAAAAAGGAATTTCATGAAGTTTCGACCAAATTAAGATGGTCAGACATAAGAATTGTTATATTTTTTAAAATTTGTAATAAAAAAATTATAATTAATTATTTACTTGGAAAAAAATTATAAAAAAATATGCATCACATCAGGACATAAGTCCTCTACTTATATCTAAAATCTTATAAAAAAATATTATCATTTTATTATGGTTAGGGTGTTTAGACAGACACCTACTTATTTTTTCCCTAAAATTTAAGTGTACTATTGCATTGAAATTTCAAATTTTCACCAAATAGATTTAAAAAAAAATAAACCTAGTAGTTTAGAAACTATATTCAATTTGTGACAAATTCTATTCTTACATAGTTTTGAAATAATATAGATAACTTATTCAAATTTTTATGTCAAGTTTCCTAACTCTGATTTTTCTAAAAATTTTTGCCACTTAAGGGCCTATTTTTTCCATGATGATCCTATACATACCCCTTTCATAGACCTGGAAACAATCATTCAAATTGAAACAATTCTAAAATTTTGCCAAAATTGCAAACAAATTAAACTTTTATTCAACCTACAACACATTTGCTATTTTGTGCGATGCATTCACCATTCTAAACTGCATTTAAGACTTTTTGTGTCACAATCGCTCTGCTAAATCACATTTTCTATCCTCTGCAACACATTTGACTAACTTGAACCACATTTGATTTCTAGAATGACGCATTTGACACTCTGCACTACATTTGTGACCTGTAGCAACGCATTTGTTGAACCTAAGATGTATTTGATGCTTTGCATCACATTTGTGACCTGTAGTGATGCATTCACTGAGCCTAAGACACATTTGACAGTGTACAATGCATCTATGACCTAAAATGATGCAATTTCATGTCATTAAGAAAAACACCATTATTGTCCAAAACTTGAGTCCAAACATTTTCAATCTACTATCAAACATCTTTTTCGAATGACCTCTGTTAAAAACCAGACAAGGAATTGCTCTCGATTCCTTCACTTTTTGCATCTTTTACCTTGCATTCTCCCATAAGTCCATCCTTGTAAAATTTTAGTTGCATCCATAGATTCCATAATCCTCATTTCCAGCAATAAACCAGTCTTTAGGCCCTCATCTTGCAGACTTTGGAATAGGAAAAACTTACCATACTTTGCAAAATATTTTCCTTCAAAACTAGGGTATCATTGGACTTACTCAAAATCTTTTCTTTTAGTCGTTGTCCATTTGTGAGACCTTTTCAACTCAAAAGTATAGTTAGGAAACCTCACTTTGTCATCTTGTCATTGTCATTTAGTCATACCAACAAGTCCTTTGATGATCCAAATTGAGACATAGACCAAGCTTTGAGTGGTTGAGTAAACCATTTTCCAAAAGAGTAGAAATATTACTTTGACCTTTGCATTTGCATACCTTAGAACATTCAAGTCATTTTAGTCCTAATTTTGCATACCTTATTCCTAAAAATCTAAAAAAATAGAGTCATACCTTTCATCCTAGTCTTCATTGTCCTTTTACATTTGTCATTTCCTTTGGACAACATTGTCATTATTCAATTCCTTATTTCCAAAAATCCAAAAATATAATTGTATTTGCATTCCTTATTAAAAAAAATTCAAAAACATAGTGTTATATTATTTCCTTCATCTAGTTGTCATTTTTATCTTCCTAATTTGAGAAAATCCTTACATTGTTGAGACTAGGCTCCAAAGAAAAAGAATACAAATGGATCCTTTTGGATCCTTTTGGACAAGACACCAACACCTATAACTTCTATAATGGCATGAATCAAAACATGGACTTGGAGCACCTCTCATCAATCCTTTCAGTGACATGAACATTCCATCTTCCTCATGTAGCCCCTTTGAATACATAGAGATGAAAATGGACATGTATTTGTGGAAGACGTGGAAGATTCTGCAAAAAAATATCGGCATGGCCTCCTTTGTGGAAGAATTTTTCTAGCAAGACTCTAACAGATTTCTAGCCATGCTTTTACACCAAGGGGCCAAATTTCCACGTGGGTTTGACATTAACACTTTAAGAGTAGCTTCTCCCAATTACAATGCCAACAATACCTCCAACACTAGTCAACCCCAACACAATGCGAACAATATTGGAGCCACCTCACAAAATGCAACAAACACCATCAATTCTACCTCTAATGGTACCTCCTCTCAAAATACTTCCAACACAATCAATGCAACATCCATTGGAGGGACATCAACCATGTCACAAGCCATGTCACAATCAATGCCTCTAATGTCAATAACGTCCTCACATTCAATTGGAGCTACCTTTGGATCCTCAACAATGGAGGCAAGTTCTTCAAACCTCTTATTTTGAGCCTCATCTAGCACCATTGGAACAACATCATCAAATTCTTTAATTGGGTCTTCAAATAATGCCATGGGAACAAATTCATTCAACCCCTTTGGGAGAAATAAATGATGGATTTCCATTCCATTGGCCCAACCAAATGTTAATACTTCATCGCAACTCAATACTAATACCAATATCCCCCAAAGGAAAAAACACCAAGATGCCCCATGGACACATAAACCAATTTGGAAAAGACAATCAAATTACACAACATATGACTTCATTTAGACACCAAAATACTCAAGGTCAACACATTCCGCAAATATCGATTAATATTGTTAGAGTACAAATTCCCACATATGTGTCACACATCCATACCCCTCAACATGTCCCTAATCAAAACATGCAATACCAACAACATTCAAACCAAAACACATCATACATCTTGTAGATGCATAAAAATGTCCTCTTAATCATTTTTATCTATTGCATAATCATATCTCCATAAAACCATTAAAATATTATAAGCATTTATAAGCATTTACTCATAACCATAATCCATTTACATAATCATTTAGTCATTTATCCATTATTTATCCAAATACATATTTCATTAATTCATTTCATAAATATTTATCATTTCATTAATCATTAACATATCCATAAATCATTTCATATTCATCCATTTACATAAATCATTTCACTTTGACTATTTGCATGATTATTCATTTGCATTAATCATTAAAATGCATCCATATTTCATTAAATAAATTAAAATTCATAAATCAATTCCATGAAATTAGCTTAAAATTACACATTAAACTCATCAATCAATTTCCATGGAATTAGCTCAAAATTGCACAATTTGAGCTTCCAAACATGAATCATGGCATAAATCACTCCACTCATTTCTCATTTTCACATTATGCATTCAATCTATAAAAACCTCCTCATTCTCACTTTTTGGGGATGCGCATTTTCATACACATTTGGATGCACATTTTCATACACATTTTGATTTAAAAATCAATTTCAATTCTCTTCCACTCATCACTGCTTCTTGTTGTACTTGTGCTGATAAAAATCTGAGAGCATCAAATGCATAAATCAAGAATCATGGTGAAATAGGAAAACAATGGAGCTGATTTTCCTTTGAATGCATTTATTTTAGTATTGCATATTTTAGTTTGCATTTTGCATTTGTATTCATTTGCAAAGGCTTTATTGATGATATGTTGAAATTGTGATTTGAATTTATAGATTAAATCATGTAGCTTCTTCAGTTTTCAGCATAAAACAAATGGTGAACCCGACGTGAATGACTGGATGAATATTTTTTTTCACATTTTGCATGCACACTGATCTGCAGGAAAATTGAAAGACAAATCTAATATGATCTACATTTTGCAGAGCAACAATTTCTTGACATCTACAGCATATTGACTTCTTCACATTTGAATATGATAGATATTTTTGCAGGATCAACAACTCCAGATTTGATATAATATACATTATCTCATTTTGTGGTTGAAAGAAAAATCAGATATCAATTTCTTTGCAACAAGTTACATTGTGGAAGCATTTCAAAATACAATAAAAACTTTAATTCACCAAAAAAAATAGAAAAAACAAAAAAACAAAAAAAAAAGCAAAAAATAATTGGCATAATTTTAAAATGTATCAGTTTTCAGCATTTTATTATCCTGCAAATTAATTTTGAGTGTCAGATTTTAGTTTTAACATTTAAATTAGATTTTTAGCTTTTAACATTTAAATTAGATTTTTAGTTTTTAGCTTTTAAATTAGATTTTAGTTTTTAGCTTTTTAACTTTTAATGTAGAGTTAGCTTTTAATTTTTAAATTAGATTTAACTTTTTTATTTAGCTTTTAACTTTTAATAGCTCTTTCTAAATTAGATTTTGCTTTTTTAAAATTTAGTTTTATTTTAAAATGTAGATTTAATATAGATTTATTTCAGATTTAATTTAATTTAATCTAGTTTGGATTAATTTTTTAATTTAGATTAATTTTAAGGCTTAGATTAATTTAGATTAGTTTTAATTAACTTAGACTAATTTTTAATTTAGTTTAGAGTTTCAGTTTCTAATTTAATTTAGATTTTTAATTTTTAGATTTACTATTTAATTTAGATTCTTAGCCTTTTAATTTAGATTTAATTTACTCTCTAATTTCTCATTTAGTTAGATTATTTTTTTAATTTAGTCTAGATTTTTAGTTACTCATTTAATTTAGTTTAATTTTTTACTAATATAGTTTAGATTTTAGTTTTAGATTTTTTTTCCTCTTTTAGTGTACACTTTAAAGTTAGAATTAAATTAAATTTAGATTCTAATTTAGATTGAATTAATTTCATTAGGATTTATGTTAGTGTTCATTTTGCTTAAGTTTTGGTTTTGTGACTAATTTTGTTAATTTAGTTTCTTTTGCTAGGTTCGTTTGGCAAAGAATTGAAAATTAAAACATACGCTTGTCAAAGAAAGGAGACATGAAACTACTAATGAGATTTTGATGCAGGACGTTTGTCAAAGACATGATTTTGAAACCAATTGTCTTTTAGATGAGAAAACACTTCAATTGGTGCATTAAAAATAAACAATTGTCTTCTTCCACATAGGCTTAACTAGGGGGTCAATGAATATGTTCTTGATTCTGTTTGACTATGCTTCAAGGTGGTAGGTGATTATGCTCTCACCTTGTGAAAACTAGGTGATCAGAAAACCAGACCCACCTTATTTTTTGTCACCTTCATGACTTAATAATCGAAGTGTCCTCTCTCCTTGCACTTTCGAGTGATCCTGGGTGTAAGAGAAATGGTTATTATTTCTAGAAATGGGCCTGCCTTAAGGGAAAAAGTACTCACCTTAAGGGATGACTTGACCGGTAACAGGCTAAAGCCAAGCCACTTCCAGCCGGGATATAAAATGGGTGCTTGAGGAAAGTTCAAGTACCATGAGTGCGGATGTGTCACACGAACAGAGTAGTACTCCCATAAACCCTATTGAGCGTAACCTCTTCAGGCTGGAGTGCCACCTAATTGGTGATTAATCTCTCGCCCCATGTGTGGCCACTCGAACGGATGCCCTAACTAAATACCTATTGTTTTAGAAGCCAACCATTTTCAGCCATTGCTTGGTATAGTGCAGGGTACAGTATCATGCCCGAAGACACTCACTACTGATCCCCTTGAGTAGAGATAGTAGTTCTTGGGAAGTGATGACCCAAGAATCTGAAGTTGGTGTGCTCGAATGACGTTAATGAGCTGTGGAGGGGAGCCAATGCCACGAAACTTCTAAGCTATCCGCTCTTGAGAAGGAAAGGTGTTTAGCACCAATCCGGGGTTTATCGGTGGGCTATATCAAGTATACAAACCCTTGGCCTATTAGGATTGTGCTTGTATCATGTGCGTTTGCATACACCAAAACATCATGCTTGTCAAGTGTTTTCTAGATTTTCAAACAGTATTCACCACATTCACAAATCTTAACAGAAACAATCAACCTCAAACAAACATCACACCTCAAAACATTTCCAAAACCATCAACCAAATATGTCTAACTGCTATCCTCCATATTCATCCATAACCTATGAACGAAACCAAAGGATTAAATATCTTGACCATCATTTGAAAGAGCTTGAAAAACAACTTGAACCCCAACATTTGAATGAAGTGATGCAATCATCTCATAAGCCTTTATCCTCACCCAAAACTACATCATCCAAGTTCAATGTCCATGAATTTCTGCAAAGGCTAAATGAGAAACCTAAATCTATGTCCTCAAACACAAATAATATTGATTAATTATACCATGTCATGCACCTATCTTCATCCCCTATAAGTCAAAATAAACCTCATGAGTCTTTCACCCAAGTTAACGAATCTATCCAACCATCCTCTCTCATCATACCATCTCCATCCAATGAGTCATGTCAATCTCTTAGTCCAAAGCATGCTAGCATAGACTCCCCTACACATCAAGATCAAAGTATTCCTTCCACTCCATCCAATGATACCAAAAATCTCCAATTCTCTCCAATCTTTGACCAAGATCCCATCTCTCAAGAACCTCATGATGATCCCCTTCCATCTCAAGAGAAAAGTTTCTTTCCAAATCCTCCTTCCACCTCTTCTAATGAATCCATACCATCTCATGATTCCATCATATCCAATGATCAACATATGCTTCCCACAAAATCTCAAGATTCCCTTCCTCATCAAGATCAAGATAAACCTCTGTTCAAGGATACCCTTTTATTCCATGATGATGTCCATCCTTCTCATGATCAATATATTCCTTTCATACTACTTCATAATGATTCCATACCTAATAAAGAGAAAGCTACTCCATATTCCTTTTCCAAGTCAAGGTCAAAGTACCCCATCATCCCCATGTCAAGATCCTATCACCCATCCTAATTCCCCTCATTATCACAATCCTCGACAAGAGTCTATCACCCATATTCAAGCTATCCATGAACCTCTTACCTATAAAATGGGTTCCCTCACTTTTATCCAAGGTGGTCTACTTGAAGATCTTGTTATTCCTTCCATATCACATCAACCACATGATGGACTTGCATCTTGTTTCATAAACAATACATATCCCATTGGCAAACGAATGTGTCAAAGTATGAACTACAAAGGAAAAGGATTAGGCCTTCATGAACAAGGTATCCTAGAACCCCTTTATATCCAAGAAAATCCGTATTATCATGGCCTTGGTTATACACCTCACACTCAAAACATTGATACCCATCGTAAGTCCACAATCCCTCAAAATAAACCTAAGTATCCTAGTCCATCAAACCTTCCATCTATCCTAGGTCCTTATCCTATTCCATCAAACCTTTCATCTATCCTTGGTCCTTATCATCCAAACCCTAGTTCATCAACCCTTCCATCCATATTGGGGCCCTACATCCCTCCATATCCTATTCATCAAGAACAACAAAGGCACACATCCTTGATGCCCTCTCAAAATTCTACCTACATTAACCCATCCATAAGACCTCCATATCATTCATCTCCATCCACTCATCACATTTCTCTTGGAAGCAATTTGGGTGCTAAATGTCAAAAGCTTCCATATCAAAATCAACATATATCAAAGGATCAACATGTCTCCTCGAAGAGCCATGTGAAAATAAAAGAAAAATTGATCCCAATTCAAAATAAAAATCCAAAAGGCCACAAAGGCCCATCAAGTAAAAAGAAAAAAATTCAAAGGCCACAAAGGCCCATAAATCAAAAAGGAAAATTTCAAAAGCCACAAAGGCCCATAAATCATGAAGGAAATTTTCAAAAGCCACAAAGGCCCATAAAGCAAAAAGAAGAATCCCAAAGGACACGAAGGCCTATGAATCAAAAATCAAATTCAAAAGCTATGTGGATTCCTAAAAGTCTTGTAGAAGCAATAAAATCCAAATTGGCATCCAAATTTGCTAATCCAAAAGCTTCCTCCAATCGTCCGTCTAAAAACATATCACCGTCAAACTTCATTTTTCCTCCATCACTCCACCACCCTTCAAGGTGTGTGCCAATGTTGATCTTTCCATCCTTTTCGTATAACCATCAACAAGCATTCCAACCTCCTATCCATTATCCAACATTCATCCCCCATTACTCTCCTTTAGTCCAAACCTTTGCATAAGTTAGCTTCTTCCATCATACCATTAATCTACCAACGTTTATGAGCCTAATCCTGATTGACATGGTTTATTAGAGCACATATTTGAGGGATATTCATTATGAAACTTGATGTTTGATTCCTCCCTCCATCTCCCTATCATGCATATATTACCTTCCATATTCATTTATCCCTATCCATATCCTATCTTCCATATTCCTCTTGCACTCTACACTTGGGGGCAAGTTTCATCCATCCTATCATTCATATCCATTATCCTCTTTATGTTCATCCTTTACCTTTTTACCTTTGATCTTGACAAGGTTAAGGATCCTCTTAAATGTCATACATCTTATCCTATACACTTTATCCATCTCTTTCATATCATATCCTTCACCTTATCCATATTCCGCCATTCTATCAAAATGCATCATTTCTTCCCTTCCTTGGTCTTGATGAGGAATAGGGTAAAAATACTTAGGCATTGTGTCCATATGTTATCCAGTTGATCTTGATCATCCTATTCATTATCCTTATCCTTGCATTCTTCCATTCCATATCTCCTAGCTTATCAAAATCCATGTCCCATTTCCTTGCTTTGTTCTTGATGAGATTAGGGGAAAAATTACAAATGTGTGCTTTGGATTTCCTTTCATATCCTTATGTGCTACCATTCCATCATAGTTCACATCCTTATCATTTATCCATGATTAAATTACCTCCAATTTTGGTCATCATTTCCCTTTGCAACCTTGAATCTTATCATGTGAATCATATTTAATTCTAGTTGTAAAAAATTATCCAATCCACATATCTTTTGTCAATCAAACATCAACAATCATCAAACTTATCGTACTTAGAGGAATCAGTGATCCTAAGTACTTATCATCATCATGCCTTATGGAATCAATCATTCTTGGCATCCAATCAACCAACCATTATCATCTTTTGACAAAAGATATGTTGCTTGTGTGACATGTTTTGCAATGAATCTTTCATTTTGATCTATCACTTATCCATGGTTGCACTACCTCTAGTGTGGGGCATCTAGTTTCTTCAATCAGCCATATCACATTTCATTTCACTCCATCTTTAAAACTTCAAAAAATCCAAAAAAAAAGAAAAAGGAAAAAAGTCATGAAAAAA